>JAHWXV010246438.1:0-10093 GCA_024586415.1 Phrixothrix hirtus | reverse complement strand
AAGGTGAATATTTTGAAAAACAATAAAACAGTTTGTTCCAAAAAATTTGTTTTCTTTCCTAGTTTTTGTAACTACTTAAAAGGCAACCCTCGTATAATCAAGGCTAGAACTAATAAAATTTTAGATTATTGTGTCAAAAATTAATAGTCCTGACATATTCCACAAGTTATTCTTAAAACAGGCAATCAAATTTTTATTCCATTAAATCGTGTAGTTATTTGGTTACCCATTTTAAGTTTAACTCATGACAAAGCCAAAACCATAGCAATATCAATAGCAACTCTGACCCACCTACGAAAGTCTTCACGTAGAGTAAGCGTTATCAACTTGAACATAAATCTATTAATCAGCGTTATGTTTCTACAGAAGTTGCTGTAGTAAAATTCCCACCAATTACATACTAAGAACCAAATTTTGGCGTGATCTACATTAATTATAGCAGCACAATTCAAATTAAACAAGTGCTGCTTCATAGATTATTCACGGTGAGGGTCCAACTCTTTATCTTTAAAAAATACTTATTGTAAATAATTCTAATAGGACCTGCCTGATTGTATACGATGGCTAGCATTAAAAATGGGCTGATAGTTTTCCTAAAAAGGTACGGAACAGCAATGGAAAATCAAGAACGCCAGATGCCCTAACATAATATTAAAATGAGGTTCTCGTTTTTCCTACATACAGAGCGCTCGATTCTTTAAGTAGCATCTTAGCTCAGTTTAAGCGGCGATACTTATTGCTCTTAGCGATAAATGTGTCACAAATATAGAGCTTTATTAATTTCATAATACACTCGTACATTTTTTTAAAATTTATAATTCGAAATTGCTTTTGAGAAATGTGTGCTACCAATGAAATCAAGTACGACGTTAAAATGAACACTTTGTATAAAGTCGGTATGAAAGTGTGAGAAAAATTGTAAACCAAAATAATAATTAATTGATATCTGAAGTAATAGCAATACATTAATTAATCTAATTTAATACAGAATCAAAGTATTAGCTATCCAGTCCTCTAAAATCTACATGATCTAATTCAGCATTCTGATACTGATCAGTGAGACATGTTGGGAAAGGATAATAGTCTCATAAGGGCTGCTCAATACATTATGAAATAAAATACTCAATTTACTGCGGAGGCCTCGGCAGCTTTGGCAATAGACTTTTTAATTTGGATCTAATAGTTTTTTGACTAAGTGTTATCAAAATAACCAATCATAGGGTAGCCATTGATAAATCTGACAGATTATTATCACCATCAATTTTACGGAGCTCCATCTCTTCCAATAATTTTTTATACAAATTTTGTTGTACTTTGGTAAGATAGTTGCTCGAACGGACCTTACTAAAGGGTTAATTGTCTCTCAGTCTATATTTCTAAATGTTTTGGAAACCTCGTTTTCATTTCTTAAGATTACTTTAAATAGACAATTAAGGATTATTAGACGGAAAGCGGAAACTAATTCAGTGGAAGGTTCTGACTCATTTAGAATGGTCTTTAGAAGAGATATGTGATTCCCTTTTTGATTATTACCAAGAACTCCGTAGATAATTACATTACTTTTATGATGGCAGTTATAGCACTTACTTCGTTCTTAGGATTATCATGAAAGTAACTTTGACTTTAATTCAACATTTCGTTCTTGTAATGTCAAAATTTTACTCTCTAGAGAATGTACAGTGCTTGATAAAAAAACCTAAAAGTACATCAGCTTTAAATTTAGAAAATGCATATCTAAACGATTTTTTAAAAGTAGACATAGACAGATAATTGGACATATAAAGAGAATTTCAAATCAATATTATGATTTAAGTAAACCAGACTACGCAAACGGTTTACGGTGAGACATAAGTAAAAAGTGACTTCTATTCGAAACCCATAGATTAAATTTCTCATCAGAAGATACCGAAGGTAACTCCTATACAGGCGCAGACGTAACATTACTAACACGGCATCTAATTCACGTTAAACGGATCTCGATTGAGGTTCAGCGAATAACACCACCAGATGGGTCATAAAATGTAGGCGTGGCTACAACTCCTCTTTCGAAACAGCAGAGATACGGTTAACGGGTCCTCTAGTATGTGCAATCTTCGCGAAAAGTATTTCGAAATCGCTAGAAGTACGAGCATCAGATAAAGTTTTAATTGATTCAGAAAGCCGCAGCACGATATGAGCGATACGAAACTGGAATCAGCATCAAGTGGAAGCAGTGAACGCAGGGTTTTTCTCATCACATCGATAGTAATCGTTTCTGAGTTACGTCGGATTTGAAGTTCATATTGTAGTTCATCTTAAATTAGCTTACTCACATCTACAAGCGTCTTAATATCGTAAAATAGGTGAGTTTGTCGCGGCAGAATAAATCAAGAAGAAGATGAAAAGAAGAAATATTAAATTCAAGTTAATAAGAGGGCTCACGGGAGCGAGGAACAAAAATATAGAATCGGAGAAGGCTCTCTAAGCTGACGAAAGTTCGTTCCTAAAAACACAAGAAAATTTGAGCGTTAAAGAAAACTTTAACATTGAAGGTCCTACACGTTTGGGCGTCAGAATAAGTATGTAAAGTGTAGTTTGTGTTTGTTGTGTTTGTTCATACTAGCGGAGTGTATCATATTGCATAGCAGCTTAAAAAAGATGCGAAGCTTGTGTCGCAGGACAATTTTGTTTTCCGCTCAAAAAGCGAAAAATATCGAAAATTAGAGAATCGCCGGTTGGTCCTACATAGAATAATACAGAACTGGGCACCATGCCATTTATTAGTGATCATTACTCCGAGTATATCTTCAGGAGCGAAAACATACGGGGAATGCATAAGATAAAAGCAAATAAATAGAGTTGATTCCAGATAAAAGTAATAAAGGTGTAATTAGTATTAAGCGGGTTCGTACTTTATGGACACATCCCGTACTTACAATGCGTTATAACTCCTAAGTCCTAAGCGTTATAAAAATAACGAAATGCAAGTTTGAATAACAAGTCCAAAACAATTTATTTCTTTGAGAAAAAAATGAAAGAAAACAAGAAAACAGTCACATCAAATTGTCTTACCCTTTGCTAATGCAGATCAAATTGAACAAGTCAAAAATTTATTGATCACAATTAAAACTAATAGAGCTTATGTTCTTAGTAGATTCCAAAACACAAGTCACTTAAATTTAAAGTATCTTATGGAAACTATAAACTAATCTTTCTGCAAGGTAGCAGCTACAATTAATGTACATGTACAATTGACTTTATTAACTAACTTAAATCCAACCTAAATGCTAGCAATTAGATCGGCGTAACTCTATTTATAATGAAATATTTAGATGGCTATTGTTCAAGTGTCAACTAAGTAATAAGTATTATAACTACACCTCTGACTATATACAAAATCTAATAACACTTAAACAGATAGGATTTAAATCTTGCAGTACGTAAACTATGAACTGCGTGAATAAGAAGTGAAACAAAGATTGCTTCGTATTTAATCACAATCATAGCTGTCCAGTATATAAATTATTTGACAAAAAAAGTTGTCGCCTGTGGATAACTAACATGGCTTTTTTAACATTTTTCAGAGAACAAAAGCGTGAAAAATTTAATACACAAAGTAAGGGTATAGTAATTACAACAATTACAACATTCAAAACAGGAGAACGGTGACACATACTTGATCCTGGCCTTGAGCAGTCCAATAATGCACGGTAGCGTTATAAAAAAAGAAAATATATTGTAAATGTATTGCCAACGACGTAAAATATTAAATAATCATCGCCTACATGTCCTCAAATCGACTAACAGGAAGATATAACCAAGAGCACAGACCTTGTACAGAGATATAGGTACTCCAAACGGCTGGTTCATCAGCATCCATCCGTCTCCAGCCAAGTGTGGACGACAAGTTCAGCCAAAGGTCGGCGACAGATAGCAGTAACGCCAGAGATAAAACTTGGCTGACAGTAGCCATAAAGGGAAGCTACAGTTACGGACTCCAAAATTAATTATAGACCGGACCTTGTGGACCTCACTAGATGGCAACGTAGAATTGATTAACAATTGTAGAAACAAAACGCAGATATTCTACCCAAAAGCATAAAGTTTTATCAATGACCATTCTCGAAAAGCAAAACTCGTACTAACACACACGCTATGCCAAAACCACAGAAACTCGCCCAAAAGCGAGTTCACTATGTCATTCATTATTTTATAGACAAGAAAGTGTAGACTTTATTTGAAGTTTTATATTTTTAGAGATAGAGAAATGCATTTATTAGAGGAACTTACATTACAATAATCCAAAAAAATATTAGAAAATGTATTTTACAGTAAACGCAGTACCTCAATTCACAATAGCTCAACTAGTTAGTCACTTCGCGTGCGGTAAAATGTAGTAGCGTGGAGTGAATTAGGTTCAAAACCCCTAAAATAACTACACTGTAACCGTAACTACTAAATAATTCCAAGTTGTTTGTATACACACACATACACACGTACACGCACACGCACACGCACACGCACACGCACACGCACACGCACACGCACACGCACACGCACACGCACACGCACATATATATACATATATATACTGTGCTCAATGAATTGCTTTTAGGGCCAACTACTTAGTGCAAGTACAGTTTCTTGTTAAACCGCAATAAAGACAAAAGACGTATAAACGAACAACAAACCGCACTTTGCGTTTACGCTAATGCAATTATGGACGAATGCACATACGCCCACTGTTGCGTATAGTGCTTATAAGAATTTACAGGGCATATGTGTTTATGTCTTTTTGATCCGACGTGCAACCTAAACTTGGCTTATATGCCAAAATAGTTTCCGTTATAATTTAAACACAGTCTAAAAAATTCATACGCCCATATGTACTGATGTGCAAAAGGTCACAACCAAATTATACGCCCAATATCTCAATTTGCAGAAAAATGGCACATACACCCCTATGAATTGATGCCCTCGATATGATAAGTTCAAAAAATCACCGACAATAAATGGGGTGTAATCCAAAAAGCACTATTGTTCGCTGTAACAGTTTTAGTAAAATTAATAACTGTCAATTTTATAGTATCTAAATTTAAGAAGTTGAATTTTGTATTCAATTTACATGAATGCCTTTTTATACCGAGCGGCTTACTCGAAACGCTCGTTTTTTATCATTAACTTCGATTGAACTGTGCCGACAAAATATTTATTTAACAATCTAAATATCGTGGCAAAATATTCGACTATTTAATAATAACTTATCATATACATGGTGAACAAATTATTTGTTCTCCCTTTGTGAGAAATCTTCAGTTATTGTTAGTAGAGCAACGTATAAGGTGTACCTGATGAGGCACTTATCTGCAATGTCTTTATCTAACTAGTAACCACGGACGCTTAATGACACTACGTTCATCCTGTACCATTTACCGCATTGCTTTACCGTAGGAGCCTCTGTCTCCCTCCAAAGGTATTAATCAAGTAAGATTGGACAACTGACTCCCAGTTTCAGTAAAGAACCATGACCTCACAGTTGCTGTTGACGTTGAAGACTTTCTGCCGCGGTAACGGCAGGTATCGAATGGATATCATGATATAAATATAAGAAATATAAATATAAGAAAGAATTAATTGGGTAGTTACGTTCCAACAATAGAGTCGCGCTTTCCCGTATCCTCAAGCGTAATTTTCCAAAATTGTTTATTTTGCGGGTGAAGCGAATTAATAATTGTATCTATCAGTCAGATATAGTCATTTCACTCCCAGAAATTATTACCAGGGTTGAAAATCCAATGAATTTAGGATAGGCGACAACAAGATCTAGGACAATTGATGTGTTTTCGTTTAATCCTTCATGGGCCTGAAATTTGACAACAAAAGAACAATAGCGACCCATAACGTCCGTAAGTGATAATTTCCTTCACTTTTAAGTAAATTGACAATTCAATTGTCACCAACTACGTTAGCGGGTTATTTTCCATGAAAGTTAACTTAGGGTCATAAATTAAGTACCACTTTAGTTATGAAACAAAATTTAACAACGTTAAGTTAGATAGTATTGCTAACGCAACTTTAATTTCAATATAACATAACTTTTAACTTTTACATATTTAAAATGACAACCACTTATTTAATTGTATTGTTTGGAACTATTAATTATCAGTACCTTGTTGAATAAATGTTTATTACAAATTCCTTTTTGTCCTAAGAAACCCAATTAATGTTCAATTTTTAATGTTGTTAACAAACAAGTTCCGTTAATAAATTGAGGTACCTATTGATTAAGCATAGTTTTCCTGAGAAAAATCGTAAACAGCTCTGTCAACCAATGTTTTAGGTATTGAGTTAATAATATGCTAGTTTAAGGTTGACGCAATAGTCAAACCAATCTATTTATACACGTGTAAGTAAGTTGATTCTATGCATATTAAGTTGCTTATAAATGAGTTTAGTGTATTTTCCGTTTCATTTCAATTAAATGTGATAAGTTCTAAAAATCAACACCTATAGTGCGTGTACTAGAAAATACTAATGCTCGCAGTAATAGATTTAACCAAAGTAATAACAATTAGTTTTGCAGTATCAAAATTTCATCTGTCTAATTTTGCATTCGAATTACCTGAACATTACCTTATACCGTGTGGCTTACTTGAAGCGCTGGTTTGTTGTGCTTAATTCGAGTCGAGCCCACCGACGAAACGTTCATTTAACAATCTAACCGTTCTGGCGAAACAACTAACTATTCGATAATAAGTTATAATAAACAGGGTGAACCATCTATCTGTTCCACTTATTGGACAATTCGTTGATTATTATTAGTAGAGCAACATACAAGGTGGACGCTTCTTGGTAACGCACCTATTTACAATTTCCTTATTTACCGGAAGGGACACAACTAGTAATCTCCGAAGTTTGAAGACATTTCCTTTAGCCTAGACCATCTACCGCCTCTGCATTACCGAAGAAATATCTGCCCCCGTTATAAAAGTAGGTTTAGAACATTTTGATATACAGGATGTTTCCTATAAACTAATCCTATTCTTCAGTATTGAACTAGAGAACAGTGGCCCCCACATTTCCCGAATTTAAGCAATTATACAGTTTTCAACCTCGAAAGTATCGATGAACTACGCCTTGCTCTGCCGCAAACGAACGATGAACTCTTGGGATAGGAGTACCTAGCTTACAAAACTTTATCCACCCTCGTCCTTAATGTTTTCGTCCTGAATTTTGAGTATTGTTTGCCGGCATGCTTCCCGGCTGGGAATTTTGCTACCCGCTTAATTTAAAAATTTCCGGTTGCGCTGGAGGATTTTTTGCAGCCCTTCTGCGAAAGTGAATGCTTCTCTGGTGGCTTCGACGATAATGTTGTCGACATGTCTGATGATATTTATGTCTAGGTCTGGGAAGGAAGCCCCACCCCTTTCCTGGACATCGCGTTTCTCGTTAGTACCATGCGGTTGACTTGCGGGCGGGGCTTTTGCTGCATCCGCGTAGAACACGCCGCTTCGCTGATAGTTTATTACTTTTGCTACCATACAGTACCTGGTTCACCGCTTGCAGTTGGCGGTGTGGGCACCAGAGCAGATAGCGCACGTTGCTAGGGTCGACTTCGGCTTACCGAACTCGCCGCTGACATATCCGTTTCCGCTACGCATACGGGCTCTGCTCAACAGTTCTTTTGGGTTCTGTTATTCTTCCTTTGCGGAGCTTCTATGCTCACCTCCAGGTGGAGCACGGTCTTCATTTGGAAGATTTTCTTCCCCTCGTCGGTGTTTGCCAATTTCACGTAGTTGAGCGACACTGGGATCTTATTGGGGCCCCTCCGCATCCGGTGAACAGATAACGCAACGAGCCCCTGTTGTTTGAGGTCTTCTTAGATGGCCTCGTCGCTTATTTCATATGCGATTCCTCCTATAACAACCTGTAGTGTTTTGTCATGGGGGAAACTGAAGGCATGGAAAGGCAGTTTTTGGATTTTGAAGGACCTCGTTGACGCCACGATGGTCGCTAGTCGTGGCCAGATCTATCTTGATTCCGGGCCACACGTTTCGTGTCCTGAGGACTGCCACGTCCCAAACTAAAAGCGGCAACCTCAAGGTCACTTCTCCTTCCAGCGAGGAATGATCGTTGGTATCGGACCTTTAGGCGCGGTTTCTGTGCCTTGCGTTGACGGTATGGTGTTGCTTAAGACCTCGTTGTTGTTTACAGGCTCAATCAGGATTGTAGGCACTTCAACTATTTTATTGTCTTGTTTCTTCCGCTTCACCTCTCTGAAGCCGTCGGCGTCGCTTTCCCTCTTGTTGTCGCAAACTGCGGTAGGTTTTGCTCCCTCCTTGGCGGAATATTCCATTTCTGCGACTGTCAACTTCTTTGCGGCCGCTGCCGCATCGAAGTTGGGTACGGATTCCGAAACCTTCACGACGTTGGAAAACTTCAGGCTGTACCAGTTCGATCATCGTTGGCAACTCGCCGTCCCCGATCCATCGCACTAAATGTTTATGGAATTGCACTTTACTTTCAAACACCCATGGTCACTATCAAGTAGAGACAAATCGCAAGCGAAGATTCTATAACCGACCCACCGCATCTAGCAAAAGAAGCCTAAGCTGTAGTAAATAAAGGGCACAGGAGCAATCAGACAAACACATGCGCACTCGGTGAAAGCTCGGTGTGTTCAACTTGCTCTACTGTAGCTTTGCCAACTGTAATTGTATACTCTTCTGATCTATCCCTGCTTTAGTTTCCATTTAACTTGTGATAGCTCGTAATAAACTCCAGCGCTTTAAATGTAATGCTTATCTAATCAAAGAATTATTTGCTACGAGCGCCTTTCCTTTTGTATATATATTTTTAGTTGTTCGCGCAAATATTTTTCTACTGCTATTATCAAAATATTCTACGGTGTTTCAATATAAATTTAATATGGGATATCATACAAAGTGTTTGATCATATGAGTGAAAAGACTGCGGAATTCCCAACTCTTCATATTTCACTGAAATCGATTACTTATTGGTGATGTTTTCTACAAGTATTGGTATTGTATCTTTAGAAAGGCATTGCTTTATCCAAAACACATCTTCCTGTTCTACCCTCGATTTTACAAGAAATTTTCGACTACTTATGTCTTAGAAAGTAAAGAAACAATCACTTGACTTGATATTTTCGGGTAGAATGACCTTTTTCTCAGTTTTGTACTGGTGGAGATTATGTTATGAAATTATGAGTATGGAAACGTACTTATTTGAGTTTGATGTTTCCTCAGCTGTTGTTATCATTTAGTTAGGTTTGTTACAATTTAACCGTGTTCTAAATCCTGGTAGGGATTTTGTATCAAATCTATATTCACGTGACTTGCTACATTACTTCTTTACCCGATAGAGCATTGATTTCATATTTCCATTTTCTGAAAAGCTTGTCACAGGTCAAAGCTATTTAACGACATGGAGAAAGGAAGAATAGAAGTTTCCATCTGATAAAAGATGTATTCCAACACAGGTGATAATCAGTAACATAGAGAACACTTGAAGATTTGCTAGTATCGTGAATTGGGCCAAAATTAACGCCACTGCCTAAAAAGTCACAACAACAGGTGTTGTTTGTCTCAATGTTCTGACGTAAGTTTTTAAAGGACCAAACGATTTGGCCTCGGCATATAAAAAAGTACTACTGGATTTGGAGCATTCTCCAAAGAACCTTTATCTTGCCGGCTTACTTCAGTATAATAGTCTGGTAGAGTGGCGTGTGTGATAATGCTTCGCTTAACTTTGTCTCTAATTGCAATGCTTAGTATTAAATTTAGAAAATAAAACCATAACTTAAGAAGGGCGCCAGTCTAATGCATTTTTCGAATCATTTACGCATCCCAAACGACAAAATGTGCGTCTGTACACAAGATCCACTTTGTAGCTATAACACAAGAACCTGAAAGAAACATATGAACACAAGAAAAAGAAAGGACAGTACTAAATAACAAAAACATTTGTTCCCATAAGGAAATCTCTTAACAGTGTGTTAGATTCACGTAATTTAATTCATAAATTAACGCGAATCTAACATAGAAAAATTAAATCAATTGTATAGATTTATTTTTCTAAAAGATTGTTAATT
>JAHWXV010246418.1:0-15108 GCA_024586415.1 Phrixothrix hirtus | reverse complement strand
GTAGTTTTGATATTCTGTGGCGCCGCTATAATGCGAAAAGTGGAGGGAGTAAAAGTTTGATATCCCCCGTATAATTCGCCATATAACCGCAGGTGGAGGAACGGAGGATCCAGAACTGTCAAATCCTATCTACTGCCTCTGAAAGTATAATTTGTTTTTGTTTATATGGTTGTCAAGTTTCTTTAGTTTACTACAAAGGTTTACCTGCGAAAATATTAAAGAGTTCCCATTTAAATAAGAATTATAATATTTAGTTCATTAATATCTACGTAAAATTAAAAATCTTTAGAACAAAAATATAATTAAATTCTATCAAGTGAGCAATAAAAGGATCAACAAAAGCCATGGAATTTTGAAAGCATGCCTAAGCGTTAGGTATAATTTTTTTCCTGTCAAATTAACTGAAATGGAAAGGGCTGCAGTTCGAACATTTATTATAACATGTTTTTGTTTTGTATTTTAATAGATTTGTTCATTGCAAACGAATTTAATGACATAATTAAATCTAGCAGGACAGTAGAATTGTTCAGTTCCCTTAAAATTGTTGTCAATCAGACAGATTAAGAAATATAATGACCTAGACGTGCCTTCAGGAATGCATGGTTTCAGTTGATCGTGTTTTTATATATATACTACAAATGTCTGAAACAACTAGAAATAATACCGAAGGAAAGCAAATTTACCGAGGAATTGTTTTCACTAGAGTAAATACCTCGAATAGCACAAGTAAAGTGAGCACACAGTTTAAATGGTACATATGCAGCCCGTTACCGAAGTTATCGTTCTTACAAGAATGAACAAGCCTGTAGATATTTACGTTATCTCTGCGCACTTTTAGCAGTGAATTTAGTATAATTTGCGCTCAGATTTAAAATGCTGGTTTTTAACATTAAAGAATCTATTGTAGTACAAAAGCTTCTAATATTCTGTATTTCCGAAAATTAATTTGAAAAACCGATATAACGTACATGGCGCTGCGCACCGTTGCAAGATATATGTATACTGCAACCATTGATTAGATTACAACTGACTTTAAAATAGGTGTAATATAAAAATAAAAGCTATATTGAAGTACCACTATTTTGGATGGTATAATTATTTTCACATGTTAGAATGTCTAGAAATGTGGATGATTTCTAGACCATTTGTATATTATCCATTTTAAGAGTCTATAGTTACATACGGATTACATCATTAGCATACAATAACAATTTTCCAGTTAATACATTTATAGTTTTTTGGCAACATTTTCTTTCAGTAGTCTGTATGTGACTAGTTTTATTAATAACAAAAATTAAAATTCGGTACGAATTTTTAGTTATATATTATTTAGCTATGTTTTTACAATGAAGCTTTGAAAGATTTTCATATGGCTTTTAAATTGACTGTAACTACTAGATTAAACATTTAAATTCACAAGTTAAATTTGAAATGCATTATTTGGTAAAGTTGTTCCTTACAGCATAGTCAACTTTATAGGAATATACCAATCCCGCTTTAAATGTGCGCGTATATTCGTTTTAAGTAAACTGTCTCCAAATTGCAAATGATAGCTATTATACTCGACATTTGCATATGACTAACAAAATATTTTTCCGATTTTATTAACCGTATAATTTGCTGTCGTCCTTATATGTTTTCTTTAATAATTAAAGAGGAATAAGTATATTAATAAATTTTAACTACATATAACATTAATATTAAATAAAGTTATAAAATATTTAAATTTTACTAAGTTAAAACTGTATACAGTATGTAAAAGTATAACATACGCATTTAAATGAACATATTGCTGATTCATTGTACGAAGAATAATTACCAAGTGGTTTGAACTCGCATTCGTCAGCTGTTACTATAGAGTTAATGTCTAGCGCTTATGTGTTAGTCACTTATATTTATTGCGATTTAAAGCTATTTATATTATAAACTAATTAGGGCTAGGTTAATAATTATGTCTATGTAAACAAAAGGGGGACTCATGTGTAAATAAAATACTATTTAATAAATTGGCGTTTTCTTTACATCTATTTAATAAAATCCCGCAAAATTCCATTACAATACAATTTAGTTAATTGTGTATTTTCTTCTACGATATAATAATCCATCTTTACTTAAAGTAACGCTACGTAAAATTAAACACTACAAATTAAGATAACTTGAGACCATTACGTGCTACGTGTTTAATAGTAACCGACAAAGTGGCTCCATACTTCCAATGCAGTTAGACAAGTAACTTCAGCGCCAAAGTTTCCACGAAACGGCATATATTCATAACTATATTATGTTTTTCAATATAACCCCACACACGAATCCACTTATTATATCATTTTAATAACAATTGAATATTCCTAAAAACATTCCTACAGATTGCCTTTAAGATGTGCGCAAACTGTGAACTTTAACTCTGCATTATCACTGAAAAGGCGCCCTCTAAGGTTCATTTCCAATTTTCGAACAGACAATGGTGACTGGGGCCTGTATTTAGATTATATGCAGGTAATAAATTTCTTCAAAGTCGCAGTCACAAACTGCGGCTTGCGTAACTCCATCAGTATGCACGGCTGCATTGTCGTGAAGCAAACGTACAATTTTGGTCGGCTTCCTAGGTTTTTTGTCCCGAATATTTTGTTGTAATTTGTGCAAGAATGCTGCATAATATACCATATTAAAGACGGTTTTCCGTTCTATCAAGTCTATAGCTCCAAAATATTGCATTGGTTAGCTTTTTCGTTGACCGACTAACCCCAAGCTCCCTTAGCGGTGATTCTTCTTTTATCTTTCATTTGTTAGACTCTCCTTTGAATGTAGACCATAATAGAATATTCTCATATCCTATGACAATTCTGTTTAACACGTCCACGGGATTTTCTTCACAGAGTTTTAAACTAGATCAAGCTCATTCAACACGACGCTGGCGCTAAACTGCTAAGAAATATTTTCTGACCTACTTTGTACTAATCTTATTCATGCCTAAATTATCGTGGAGGAATCGGCGAGCAATTAATTTTGAAAGTCATCCATTTTTTGCTATTTATTTCATTTGAAGGCGTCGATCATCCAATATGAGATGTTCAACAAGGGAAATGTCGTCGGTTTTTAGGCCTCCCGTCGTTTTCTCCGCTTTGGCGTCAACTTCTAAGGATTTCTGCCTCATTCTAAACCATTTTAAGCAGCCTTTAACTATAGAATAGAACGGAAAATTTTCCCCGTATATCCAGTGCAGTTGATCCGTAACGTTTTGAGCAGGAAAACCATCTGGAGTACGGAATTTGTTAACATCTCTATGCTCATTTTCGTGATTTCAGATATTTTGATAAATGAAAGACAGTTGCAAGAACTTAGTAAACGCGAAATTCACTTTTGCTTTCTTTACGACTAATAATACTTGAACTAATATGCTATCAACATTTTGACCCACTGAGATACCTTGACTTATATCAGGACCGTAAATTTTGGTACTGCAGCTAATTATTCCGTGTTATCCGTTCTTATAGATTTTCCTATCTGTAACTCACCATTTTTCAGACGGTATATAGATACAAAGCATTTTCTATTTATAGTGCTCTAATATAATGATGCCAATATGCAATATAATTTACAATAATATTAGTGTTGGTTTCTTTCGTACTGAAAAATAATGGGAAGATTGACTAATGAGTTCTAGTTATATTGGCATGAGTTGACGTTTAAAATTAAAAATAAAGATGTCTGTACTAAAAAATTTCCTTTTATTATATTACCTGGGTCCTTATGGGTGAAATTATGAAAGTAGCCAGTTGACGTATAGTATATTAAAATAATTTCTTAGTATATACCTTCTTAACCTTCGTGAGACTGAGTGAGGTGCAAATGCACCCCTGGGGGCAGTTATTTGTAAATTATTCTGCTACTGTTGTGTATCGGGAATTGTCCATTTAAATTATTGTTTTCTAAACCTTTATTTACAACTGGACTGTATTAGTTTTCCGTTTCAAATAATTTCTGGTATTTGATTTTAATTACATGAAAATGGTGTATCTAGAACACGAGGAGCTAGCAGCTAAATTGGAACGTCGTTCTGCCTTCCACAGACGTTGTTACCTTTGCATTCGCAAGAAGAATAGAAAACGTCGACAATATTGTGTTTCCTGTAACAATGATGTATGTACAGAACATTCCAAAAAGTAAACTATGTGCATTACTTGTTTTAAGCTAAATACGTAAAATGTTAATAAAATAAATGCTTACAAAAAATCTCACGACATTGAATATTTTTTAGTAAAGAGATTCACTATAACGCTTAAAATGGAAATCTACAACAAAAACTTTGCATTTGCTAGTAAATACACACCAAAACAACATGGGGTGCATTTGCACCCCAGTTAGCCACAAATGTAAATTTAGGCTCTCAGTCTCAGGAAGGTTAATTACCATTGACCATGGGAATTATACCTTTGGGTTATAATGGTCAAAAATATATTGTTATAGTATGTTATATGCTAGTGCAAATGCTATTACGTCTGAAATCATTTGTTTCTTATCCAGGTATTTGCTTTAGGTGCTAATAGATTTAACATTATTATCGTTGTCACGTTGCCATGTCGGTAGTCCTCTCATTATACCGAATTTGGTTTGATCGCATTAACGTCAAAAACATTTTGTTCAGAAATTTGGAAAATCGGTAAAAATGCATGAAGTATTGTTTGTTTGTTTGTTTGTTTTTGTAGTTCAGGGTTCGGAATGCCGAATTTTCCTTGGTCCTATTGGATTAGAACTGTAATATAGTAATTTCGCCATTCCTACTAGAATTTTTCCAAATCTGTATGAGTTCAACCGCTAGTAGGGATTTTTAATATGCCAAACATCACACTGACACAGGATCTATGATTTTACTTCCATATCCGAGAAGAAGCCGTGTTTTTTAAATTTTTCTCTATTGAAAAATTTATCGACCTCGATCGGGTTTGAACCCGCGTCCCTTGGGTGAAGAAACAAACATGCTAACCGCTATACTAGTCGGAGCCGGCGCCTGAAGTATAAACATCATGTACAAAGTAAAATCTCAGAGTGCTTCCAATAGCGTTGATACAGTTTATTTATAATCAGCTCCTGCTCTAGGTCACGGTAATATTATTGCCAGTCGAAACTTTCAAACTACATATTTGATGTAATCGCAAATTCGATTTTCTTTCAAAATTTAAATAAGCCAATAAATTATGGTAATTTCATATTTGCATGGGATCAAACAAAAATATTCAATATTAGTATGTTGCCTCAATGACTGCTTTTAATCTCTATATCCTAAATTCATGAGTTTCTATATAATAAGAATGTAATTAAGCTCAAAATTAAATTTCACGAACAGTCAGGCCGTAGATGTAGCCATACATATATACCCACTATTAATTAATAAATTTTAATGAATTATTTCTAGTATAGAGAAAAAACTCTCTTAATACTGTTTAAATTTTTTTACAATTCAAAATGAAATGTTTTGTAGATATCACAAAGCTGTTGAACACAGTAATTCAGATCCGACATGGACACTGATTGATTAAGCCCGCTGCTGTTGAATATTAATTTTTTCAGAGTCAATAATGAAGCCAATGTAATTTATATACAGATTGAATTTTCCAGTATTGAAAATTTCATAATTATTTTGTTCGAATTTAACTGTTGTTCTAAATGTGTGTCCGTCCAAATGTAATTTGCTTTAATTGAATGTGCCATTAGGGTATTCTAAGTTGATTCGTGCATGCTACAGTTACAGATTCAATAATTAATAGCTGGGAAATATTTATTTATTGATTATTGTTGCGTTCAATTCCAGGTACAGTTGGTTATTAAAATCCAACTCCAGCCTATTCTGCAGACGAAAATATGTTTACTTTTTAGGATTCGCTATTTGTACACAATACACGTGCTTAATGTTTATTTTTGTTACAATTAATTCGCTTTTGTAACGGATACAGTAGAGAAAATTGTAATGCAGAAAACAAACATGTAAATGTTTAACATAGGTTAACGTATCCTTTAAATTTACCTATATGTGTAATTGACAGTACACTGAATTCTGCTACAAAGTGTACTAATAAAAGAACTAGTTGAAATTGAACAATTTCCCATAAAATTGAATTCAATCTTCTGAAAACGTAGAATTTATTTCAAAAATTTCCTATTCTTAAAATTCAGTTTATGACAACATAGGTTTGCTCTAAGTTTATTGTCGCAATATTCTAGGATACGTGGTTTATGGTAACAGTTTATCTTAAACGCAAATTTTACCCAAGTTTAATATAAACACCACGTCACAATCTCAAATATATGGCGCTACGATGAAAAGTATTTTTCAAAATTTCTTAATTTTGTGAATTTATAAAGATCGTACGTTAATTAAAATAAGTTGTTATATTATAACCAAATTCAAATCATAAATAACTATACTTTACTTACTTTTATTAATAAACTATTACGTTACATTACGTTGTTACCAAATAATAAAAAGTTATAGTTTAAAGATTCTAAAAAAATATATTATATACTATTAGAAATGACCTTGCTAAATTAGAAGAAAATGTACTTGAAAATATTTAAGCAATCAGTTAAAAGTCCCGTTTATAAGATGTTTGTAATGTTGCCTTCTACGTTTTCCCTTCCATTATTTCTAAATGATCACCGATTGTGTAAAATATGTATTACTGTGTATATAAATTATGAAATCTAAACTTGAACTATAACTTCTTTATTATTTAAAAACGACGTAATACAAGGGTAATGGTTTTGTAATAAAAGCAAGGAATGTGGTTTAATTTTGGTTATAATATGACAAGTTATGTTAATTAAAGGATATCCCTATGTATTCGCAAAACTTTATAATAATACTTTTCACCGTACCGCTATATATTTGAAATTGTAAATGATTTATTAACTATCGGTTAGCTAGCTAACAATATAACTCTATGCAAATAAGTAAGTCATGTAATGCTTCAGTTTTATTCTCATTAAAAGGTGCCCAAAAATTAAAGGAACAGCTCTAGCATTTATCTCAATCGGTAGATTTAAACTCAAATTAAGCAATGCTCGAGTTTCATTGACAGTACGTGCTATACGCACAATTACAATATTCTTGCGTCTTGTATAAGAATATACATTTTGCTCTTTATCTCTTCCTAACTGTGGTATATTTTCACGTCCATATACACTAAGTCTAAAAAAATCGACAGTTAAATGGACTTTTTATGTATTGAAGCTCCGTCATTCCAATCTAGACAAGCTTAGTCCGAATAAGATGCCACGGATCCTTTTCTTAGAATGTCCGCCAAAATTGGATTCTTTGATAACAGAAAAATGTTACTATTTTGATAAACACATCGCTTCATTTTCATCAGAATTTTGAATTAAGGAATTGGTTTCGTAGTTACTTAAATTAAATAAGTTTCCTCAGGGAAACAGAAAAATTTCGACGATTATAAGATACTCTTACAGAAACGCCAGTATTTTAGAAATTTAAATCATGTATTTATTTTCATCAAACTAAGATTTGCTGAGCATTGTAGAATATAAGAAATTTTATTAAGATTAATAAAAAAATAACGCACTGGAATTTATTTCACTGAATTTTGGATTTGAACAAATATAACTCAGACATCTAATTAATTTAACACACACACACACAAACACAAACACACACACACACACGCACGCACGCACGCACGCCCTCACGTACGCACGCACGCACGCACATACCCACGCACACACGCACGCACACACACGCGCGCACGCACACGCGTACTGGCGGTGGAACTCCTCCAAATTTGGCAACATTCTAGCAGATATGACGAAATGCCAGTTCTAGTCCATGAAAGCGACAGGAATTTCTGCATCCTGAAGTCTCTGCCATAAAACAAACAAACAATCCTTATAACATAATATACCATTTTCTCCAACCGTTGCCATTTTTCACTGTGTTTAGTTGATTTTCCGCGATTTTTACGGCGAAGTAAACTTTATACAGTACGTAAAGCAGGATTTCGATTCTTTTATAATTGCTATGTTTTTAAAAGCTCTTAATGCGGTCTTGTTTAAATAATTATTGCATTTCGTAAACATAGTTCAATTGTTTCACATATTATCCTTTAGAATACGAACACCCAAAGTTTTTAAATGCACTTATCTTTCTTAAAGTATATCTGGTATAAAAATAAAAAATATATTTTTAAAATATTGAGTCCTTAAAAGGATTAAACTGTTAAAAGGAAAAGGAATAATTTTTAAAATGTAAAGTATTAAATTATCTAGAATACAAATGATTTTATATAGTTCGGATTATCTGAAAGTCCTTAAACTTGAACTGATATGTTACAAATATTTAAACTAACCGTATATATAAACTTCCAAGTTGAACTGGCTTCCGGATGAATAATCAAACAAGTTTATGCGAGCTGCTTTAAAAGCACGCACCTATATCGACAAAGCGATCGTAATAGAAGTTGAATTTGATTAATCACACTCCAATTGTAACAAAATCAAATATGTACTTAAATCTAATTCTCCATAACTTATCCTCCTAGGTGTCCTATGGATGTGAAAATGAAAGCAAAGAAACCCTTCTGATATATAACAGGGCCCATTCCCAATGAACGCGACCTTCCTTTTACTGTTATTAAAATAATTTTTGTCAAATTTATGTTTCTGCAATTAGTAGAGTTATTATAATTTCGTTTCATTTAATAAACGTGTCGCTTAATTTGATTCTTTTTAAAAGCTGCGAAAGAATCATTGTTTAATTAGATTGAATAAACTTCACATTTTAAAATTGTGAACTTTATTAGTGGATTAAGGGCATTATGTAAAGAAAATCGATAATTATGTATTTATAAATATGACCTTGCTGTATTTTAAATAACCAATCTTGCAGTAATGAAGTGTTATCCTTAAATTGTCTAAATAGGTAAGTACCTTGAAGCTCAACTTCATTCTATTTTGTGTTTTTTCTTAAGTTATATTATGACTGCACATATTAAATATTAAAATTAGGTAATTTCACGAAGATATGATGATGATGATTTCGACGTTAATGAGGGTTCCCTGAGGCTAGAAAGCCAGTAAGAAAAACAATTTTAGTTCAATTTATATTAAATGCAATATTTCCTACCTTTCTCAAGCAAAAAGTATGAGAGGTAACGTATACAAATACTCAAAATGGCAATATAAATAGGAGATGTACAGTAACGTTCTCCCAACAGTATACTATTAATATTTAAACAATTGTTTTCCTCATTGTTCAATGAAAGTAAAGTAAACGAAAATGAAAGCAATCGTGTTTTTTAAATGTAAGCAATCGTGTTTTTTAAATGTAATTTGTTTAACTAATAGAATGCTGTTAGAACAATCATACTGTAGATCACCTATTTATATTGTTATTTTAAATATATAAACATGTTAGCGCTTACAGTTTTCTTCTTAAAAATGTCACGAAAGCAACTATCGAAATATTTCTTTTAATATAAATCTTCGTTAACCCTCACCAACATCGAAGTTCTCACGTCTATGTGCAATGACCTAATTTTAAGTAATCCTACTAAAGTCAAAAGGTACTTCCAGTTAAATATTAGAAAACAACAACATAACTTCCTATCTTTCAAAATCCGTTTCTGAAGAAGATTCTCAAAAAGTTACTGTCAATAAACTTTCTCTATTAATATTTGGTGCAAAATTCTTGGCCACATTCCTTTAAGCTAATTTAAATGGAGAAATCCTTTTATATTTGCTCGAAATGTAGTATAAAAATGATAGGTCCCTGCTCACTACGATCCTAATGTGATGAATTGCTTAAGTGCAACTTTTGGAAATAGGATAAGAGGGAATGGAAATATGTATTTTAGTAGAACACGTCCCATTTTAAAACCATACGATATTTTTTGATTAAACTTTTTATAATATAATAATTTTTAATACTACATTTACAGACGCATTTATTTTTTGTTTATTTGTCTAAAGAGTCGTAAAACAAATTACAATTACTCACCTCTTCAGTTCCTTTTCGGGCTGTCTGTGATGACCTAAGCTTCTTAAATTCCGTTAAAAAAATTGACCTTTTAGATGTTTACGATTCAGGAATATGGGATCTATTTATCCAGCTTGCGAGTAATGGCAATGCTATTAATTATATATTACACATATTCACTTCTACAATTTACCCATGGTATTGAGAAAAATATCGTTGTTTTATAAAATAAACTTTAATTTTATAGATTACTAAATTCATTGGACGTAATCCAATTTCCTAAATCTTGAAGTTATTTACATAAATTAACCCATAAAACAATTAGAAGTTCATAAGTTATCATCTCTAAAAATATGATTTGTTGACACAAATATAATCTCAAACATCAAAATACTTTTATAAGATATTTGAATTTGCTGTATTTTCATATTGAATCATTGCGCCAATTGTGCATGTAATACGTAAATAAGAAAACAAAGATAGAGTCATACGAAAAATAGAAATAAGACGATAAACGTACGAGTAATTTAGCGATAGGCAAGGTTAAATGGAAACGTAAAGCTGCGTTTTCATGCAATAGAATTTGCGGATTTTTTTTTGCGAAAACTCTGTAATTGGTTCAAAATATTTGAATTGCTAATGGCGCAAAATTTTTTTGCATATATTTTAAGAATTTGGCGATTCCACATAAAATTAAAATATGTTCAACTTTTTGCGAATATTCTAACTCCGTCCTTTATAAAGTAGCGCTATTTTTTTCAACATCGCAGCTGTTTTTGTATGCAGTTTGAAACATAGGTTATGTCCAAAAATTCAATTCCTTATATTTTATTAGAAACTATATTCATTTAATATGTCATTTAAAATAGAGAAAGGTATTGGTGAAACGGTAAGCAATAATTAAATAATTAATTTTATTAAAACTTTATGAAAAAATATATTCGTAGCGTTTAAAACTTTTTAAAAGTATTAATCAACATTAGTTCATAACCTATTTTGTCGGTCACATAAACTTTAAAACAAAAAAAAATGAAATAGTACTAAAATAAGCGGCGAAAATTCTCTTTCATGGGGACTGAATAATTTCCTAGCTGATATAAAAACGGCGTTCCACGATCCGCCTTTAAAAATTCCGCTGCATGGGGATGAAGCTTAAGGGACCTGTTTATTTAAGAATGAACAAATCACGTGACACCGTTCTCTATTAATAGCAAGCCCACGCTCCAAATATTATGCATCTGTATTTTGTTACAATGTGCAAAGAATTCAATCTTCAAAACAATTACATTAACGGGAATCAGAATGAAAACCATTTCGTTTATTTCTTAATATACTAACTATTTTGTTTTGTTTGTTTGCTTTAACCCTTTGCGTCATAGCGCACACTAGAGTGGCCAAATTATTAGAACGCTGATTTATCTGACCAAATCAATTTTATTGCCTATCAGTCATAATGTACACTCAATCTCACTAGCTAAATTCTGCGCTGCAAGAGGTAATTACCCTCAGTAGTTCTCACAAAATGGGCCGATATTAATGTTGTGACCCTAACATCGAATTTTGTTAGTGTGAGTCCTCCTAAGAACTGTAAACGCTGACACAAAAAAGAAAAAAGTTTATAGAAGTACAAGACCTTAATATTGTGAAACTATACTCACAGTGGTATGGGAGGTGTCGACAAGTGCGATTTTTTAGTCTCCTTATGCAGAACTTTTATTAGGTCGAAGAAATAGACTGTAAGTTTGATTTTTCTTGCAGCAGATATTGTAGCGATGAATCCATGACTGCAATACAAAAAATCAGCGAATGAACTGGGAATTCCTCAGCAAAACATCATAGATCTCACCCATTTTCATTAGAACTTGGCCGAGTTTCTGATTTTAGCAGGTAGAACGTCAAATAGAAAGCGGATAAGGTTATATGTTGCTATAAGTCCTACCGAGGCAATACCTACCACTTTTTTTGCCTGGAAAGAGCTCCGGCCTTTAGAGGATATACTCTACGACCAGGTAGACTATTTACCTGAGTTTTGTGACACAATTTCTAGATGTAAAAATAATAACTGTACTTCAAGAACTTACATAAAGTGCATGAAATAAGAATTTCTTTTTAGATTTTCATACAAAATAATTTGTAACTTATGCTAAAACTTTTTCACATAAATAAGTTACTTTCTATTTTCTTATCGCAATCATAAAATGCAAGTATGTCTTGGTCATAATTTGTCCCTCTGTCAGTCATGATACAAAGTATACCTAGAAATACAGCTACCACAAAGATTTTTGTATCGTCAAATAACTATTAAAAAAATTAGCTAATTCAATTCCTGAAATCAAAAAATTCTTATATATACGATGGCGGTCTGATAAATGGACGGTTTGAATATGATAACACAGCTTTTTCTTCAAAATTTCATTTTATTTCTCGACATAGCTTCCTTCTAGCTCGATATATTTAGTCCAGCGTTTTTTCAATTTCATTAGGCCATCATTGTAGTACAATTTATCAAGTCCTCGAAAATATACATCAGTTTCCCATTCAACTTCCTCATTTGATTTGAATCTCCTTCCACGAAGCCATTTTTTCAGATTTAGGCATAGGAAGTAGTCATAGGGAGCTAGACCAGGGCAATACGCTGAATGAGGAAGCAATTATTAACGGAGTTCATCCAATTTCTGTTGAGCTTTCCATGATGTGTGAGCTGGTGCGCTATCATAATGAAAAAGCACTTTCTTTTTTGCCAAATATAGTCGTTCTTTCTTTATTTCAAGGTGTAATCCCTCCAGTAATGCCACATAATATGATTGCTTTTTGCGTTTTAAGATAATTGATGAATATTACACCTTGTGTATCTCAAAAAACAGTCGCCAAAACCTTTTCAGCTGATGCAACCACTTTTGCTTTCTTTGGTGCACTTGAACTATCTTCAACCTATTGTTTTGATTGTTGCTTTATTTCAGGTGTGTAGTGCTTGATCCATATTTCATATACTGTCATGAGCCTATGCAAAACTTCATCTACATTACGTTGAAACATCCGCAAACATTGCGTCGAAGTGAACATATCATTGCGTTTTCGTTCTATTATCAATAAACGCAGAACCCATCTTGCTAACAGCTTTTTCATATGTAAATGTTCATGCAAAATGTTACCCATACGTTCTTGAGATGTTTACGATGTGAGCTATCTCATGCAATTTCACGCGTAGATCTTCCAAAATGATATGGATTTCATCGGTCATTGCTTTGATGGTGACTTCAATTGGTCGACCTGAACGATTTTAATCAATTGTGCTTATACGACCACGTTTAAATTCTTCAAACCAATAAATCACAGTTGAATTCGCTGACGCAGATGTGCCATAATATTTATCAACCTTTTCCTTTGTTTATTTCGCGGTTTTCCGACGCAAAAAGTAATGTTTAATCAATGCACGAAATTAATTTTATCCATTATTTTAATACAATCGCAAGTTGTTCGCTTTTTATGGCTGTCAAATATAAACTAAATGACGTATCGCTGGCTTAAAACTACAAGGTTGCGTGTTACACACGAGCCGTTTTGAGAAAAATGGACTTGAAGCTTTAGGATTTTAATTAAAGTATTTGCATCGAGCAGAATGGCACCAAAATTGCTATACTTGATGTATTGCTTCTTAAGACCAAGGTGAACATAAATAGAACCATGTTAAATAATGGTTTGTATGAAAATATACAATTTTGCAAAACACATACACTTTTGTTTTGTGAAACTTTTATTCAATACAAAAAAACTTGTTGCATATAACCATATAACTTTAAACTAATATGTGAATTCAAACAAAAGTAGCTTAATAATAACTCTTCTGAATTTTTTGAAGACCATAGCTAAGGAAATCTTAATTTAGTTTGCTTTTCTTCTTTTTCAATCTGTCATCAGAAATACCTGGAATACCCGAAATAATAATTTTGGTCTTCTAATCACATTGAGTGTAGCATAGAGTTGATTGCTTCTACCTTTGCATTTGATAGGTTTTTAGTGATGATGTTGACTTTTATGTCAGACAATACTTGTGTCAGAATTGAAAATGATCGCGTTTTTCGTTTAATATTAACCACAGTAATTCTTTTATCAGTTTGGTAAGTCTTATAGCCTACCTCGAAGACCGATCGAGTAAATTGTAATGTTACAATTCTCGAATATGGAACTTCATTATAATTGAAGCACTTGGAGATGCTTTGATAATCTTTAAAGCGTTACTGTTAGCTGTATCAATATACCCACATTAACATTCTGAATGAAAAATCTTAAAATGTATTTATCTTTCAGATCAGAGTCATTATTTTCGTTCATGTTACAAGCTGTAACCCTACAAAAACAAACAATTATGATATCCGTACAACATAACCTCGTAATTATAATAATATTACCTTGAATCAAATTTGATAACCATGTACTCTTTGTCCTTATCGGAAATAAATCCGCGTTCGTTAAATTCATCTTCACTGGAATCCTCGGCCATGTTACGTGAGTATACTGATATAGATCACGATAAAAACACGACTTTTCAGTCACCGAAAGTTTCGTGTCACTTGCACAAACACACACACCAAAATAATTCTGTTGCCAACTGTATGCCTAATTTTATGTAAATGATATAACAAAGGTGTATGTACACACATGCAACCTTGTATTTGAAATATCTATATTAATTGGGAGTAACGCAGTACTAAGCGCAACAGATAACTCTATTATGGCAAAATCACGATTCTACAACGTGGAACTTTATAATTACTTCCTAAAATTGAATTCGGTTGATGGTGCCATCTTAGGGTCAGCAGCAAAAGTAGGTTGTCTCACATAGAACCTTGTCATATTAATAACCCGTGTTGTGCAAAATTTGTTACATACAACCTTGTGATTTTAAGCCAGCGATATAGAGCTAGAAATTCACATACAGCCAACTAACAGATTGTGTTTGACAGAAATGATATACATTCGGTGATCAGTGGCGCCATCTCTTGGACACTGGCTAATTAACAAACTGCGACGACCTTTCGGTTATTTATTTGCTTTGAGATGGATAGCTCAAGCTCTAACTTTTATGACTTAAGGTCGGCGTAAGATAAGTGTACGTTGAACTA
>JAHWXV010246398.1:0-19359 GCA_024586415.1 Phrixothrix hirtus | reverse complement strand
CTATAGAATTATAAAGGCTTAAATGTGTTTCTAACAACTTTAGATCCTTTCAGTACAATTTATGGTTTGAAATTTGAGGCATGCGAATTAACTGTGTATTGAATTAAGTTATGTAAAATAATTGTTTACATTTAAATTGGCATGGAATGCTTTAGTTTTGAATTTGTTATCACCGAAGCCGCTGAAATAGCTTAGATATTTCACGGTGTTGTCTAATGCAGATTAAATTGTGTGGTTTTATTCAACATGTATTTTTAAGACAATTGTCTATCTTTAATATACGAACTAGCCGCCCGTATCAACTACCGACTGTCTGAATCGTACAAAATCATGCTAATTGGAGATTTTTGCGAATCAAACAGGCTTCAGGTCAAATTTTCGTCATCCTCGCTCAAATAGGCCAAGGGGTCATTGGACATTGGGAAAGTACTCCAGGTACATTATAATAGTAAACTAAGGCAGCCATCGAAGCCCGCTATTAAAGTCACGAGTAAGAGGCCATTTTTCTGTTATTAAGGCATTTTCTACTTGGTAAATCAAAAGTTTACTAAGAGAAATCCGACCCTTAACCCCCAATATTTTTTGGTAACGTAATAACATTCGCTCGGGAAGTTACTATCGCCGTCTCCGTTAAGACCTTTTGTTGTTTAATTATGTGAGCTCTTTTAAATATAAAGTAGATAAACAGTTAGTATAGATAAGTATAGCTATTTTGGACGACGTTTAATTTAAGGAATCAATATTTTGTTATTAGTTTACGTAAATTTTAAGCAAGTAAATTGTTTAGAATTAATTTGTTGGTTAGTAATTAATTATTTACCTAAATTTTCTCTAATTATTTTATTATAACCCTTAGTCAAAACCAGATGCTTTAATTATTTCAGAATGTTTCGTAATTTTTGTAACACGTTATACCAATAACTTTCTTACAGGAAAATAATAGATTTAAGTACGTAATGAACACTTTCGCATTGTAAGTCTAGCACTGCGATTCTAGGAGTGCTTCTTCAGTGGCGTACGAGTAACCAAGCACCTTCTAAGTGGCCCCGATTACAAACATCACATTTACAGATGGACTTAGAGTCCTTATCATTTAGTCTCTTAGTAATTCAAACAGATAAGGTGGCGCCCAAATTATCGACCTTTACCCAATTTTTGAATCTTGAAAACCGTCCTGAATTATTACGAGCAAAAACGGTAAAACCCCCAAGTAGGGCGATATGCCGGTTTCAGCACCACACCTCCACACCTCAAGCATTATAGCCAGGTAATATAGCTATCTCTCTCTAACACATGGGCTTTTATGGCCCTATTTCGCTTCATGCAAGCATGCTACTAACATCGATGAAAGAAAGTCACTAGATTTAGTTATAAAACCAGTCTCTAGGGGATTTTCGAGGGGTGCCACCAGATTTAGTTATAATATTTAAAACAGACCTGTAAAACCTGTAAGACAGACCAGTAAAACCTGTAAGACAGACCCGTAAAACCTGTAAACGGACCTGTAAAACCTGTAAACAGACCTGTTAAAAGCCGTTCCAGACGTGTTGAAAGCCTAGCTGTTCGCAGTCCGTTGAAAATCATGGGTCTTAGCTTTCGCTCAATAAGTCCGGCTCTGCAGTAACAACCACAGCAGGCTTATAAGGTCTGAAACGACTTTTAACAGGTCTGTATGCAGATTGATTCCAAGTTACCTGGGTACGATAACGAAGATCAACTGTCTAATGTGGAACTAACTAATGGATAACTAATGTATGATTCCAAGTTAACTGGGCACGATAACGAGGATCATGTATGCAGAATAAACTAACTAAAGTTGATTCCAAGCTAACTGAGCACGATAGCGAGGATCGAGTGTCTAGTGTAGAAGAGACTAACAAAATGCTGCTAAGTTTGATTCCAAGTCAACTGGGCGCGATAACGAGGATCATGTATGCAGAATAAACTAACTAAAGTTGATTCCAAGCTAACTAGGCACGATAGAGGGGATCGAGTGTCTAGTGTAGGATAAACTAACAAAATGCTGCTAAGGTTGATTCAAAGTCAACTTGACACGATAACGAGGATCAGGTATCTAGTGTGGAATGAAACTAACTAAAGCTGATTCCAAGTTAACTGTGTACGATAACGAGGATCAAGTGTCTAATGTGGAACTAACTAACTAATTGATAACTAATGTATGATTCCAAGTTACCTGGGCACGATAGCGAGGATCAAGTGTGCAGAATAAACTAACTAAAGTTGATTCCAAGCTAACTGGGCGCAATAGCGAGGATCAAGTGTCTAGTGTAGAATGAAACTAACTAAGGCTGATTCAAAGTTAACTGGGCATGATAACGAGGCTCAAGTGTGCAGAATAAACTAACTAAAGTTGATTCCAAGCTAACTGGGCACAATAGCGAGGATCGCTTGTCTAGTGTAGAATGAAACTAACTAAGGCCGATTCCAAGTTAACTGGGCACGACAACAAGGATCAAGTGTCTAATGTGGAACTAACTAGATAATTGTTAGGTAATGTATGATTGCAAGTTAACTGGGCACGATAACGAAGATAGAGTGTGCAGAATAAACTAACTAAAGTTGATTCCAAGCTAACTGGACACGATAGCTAGGATCGAGTGTCTAGTGTAGAATAAACTAACAAAATGCTACTAAGGCTGTTTCCAAGTTAACTGGGCACGATAATGAGGACCAAGTGTCTAGTGTAGAATGAAACTAACTAAGGTTTGATTCCAAGTTAATTTGGCACGTTAACTAGGATAAAGTGTCTACTGTGGAACTAACTAACTAATTAATAACTAATGTATGATTCCAAGTTACCTGGGCACCATAACGAAGATCAAGTGTACAGAATAAACTAACTAAAAGTGATTCCAAGCTAACTGGGCGTGATAGCGAGTATCGAGTGTCTAGTGTAGAAAAAACTAACAAAATGTTGCTAAGGCTGATTCCAAGTTAACTGGGCACGATGACGAGGATCAAATGTCTAATATTTGTTACAAAAATGTGTAAAACGGAGTCAATAGTTAATAATAAAATATGCATGTACTTACTGCGTCAGGGCGCCGGGGTCGGGACGCTGGAGGCGGCGGTAGGTCGTTCACGGCGCTCGTGGCACGGGTTAACTGGACGGCTGGTAGTCTCAGAAGTCTGGCGGCGCGAGACGGCTGTTGGCTGTCGAGACGGCGCTGTCGTCTGAGCGGCTGATTGTCCGTAGCGGACTGATGGAGAGTGACGGCGGGCAGCGGGAAGCTCCTCTGCGTTCGTGAGAGCGCTTTACTGATGCCGTCGGCTCAGCTCTCCAAACTATCGGATACTTAGTCTTAATCTGCCTACTCCAAGCATCGAATAGTGCCCAACTACTAGTCACTTGGTCTCGATCTGCCTACTCCAAGCTTCTATTAGTCACACCAACTACCCCCTACTTTCCGGATTTGGTGCCCCTTTTGTACTCCTTGGCAGAAGAAAGTGGCGTAATGCTGGTCTGTCATTGGTAGTTACGGAATACCAATGGAAATCATTCCTTTGAATTGCTGTATGTTTTACATATGCAATAATATGAGATTTTCTGTCGTCCGTGCGTATAACTACCGAGTGCCATTCGTGGGCGAGTGTGGGTCTTCTCGCGTTTGGCTTAGTTCTGGTAGGCAATTCAAAACTTTTACAATGCCTTATGCGAATGTGCCACACTCCTTGGTGGCGTTCACTAGGAGGCGGTCGGTTTCTAGGAGCTGTTCTCTTGAGACTTCTCCCGCTTCACTGCGGAAGCGTATGATACACCTCCTTGTTTGGCAGCCCTTACAGCTGACGGTGTGCCCTCTGCGGCAGTTCGCACACTTTGCCGTTTGCTCGCGGCACTCCACTCACTCGCCCGTGCGGTGGTCTTCGCCGCATTTCGGTGCCGCGTTGCACCGCCGTTGTGTGTGTCTGAACAATTTACACTGATTTTGATCGTCGTACGTATTCTATATTTATGCTGACTCCTAATACAGTTTTTAGGTTATATATGGCCTTTCCCTCGGGTGATCTTTATAACTCCTCGTATTTTCTCTGGTCCCGTGTGCATCCTTCTGGTGGATGGCACCAGGTCTTCTTTTACCGCTTCATTGCCTATTTCGGTAGATAGACCGCGGATTATAACTAGTAACGGTTTTTCTTTGTTGTAAGTGTGGAACCGTAGCTCCCGCTCCTTCGGGTATTTGGTCACTTTCCTGAAATCGTCTTTCTTGGTACTTCTTACACAGGTGTTGAGACTTTGGAGGTCTCGTTGCAGCCAACTTTCTTTTCTTCGTAGCACTATGGGCGGTATTTGTGCTCTCCTCTGCCTTGTGACCGCTTCTTCTCTTTCTTGCGAACCTATTCGTCGTGGTTAATTTGGCGGCAGGCCCCGGGTTGACCTGCCTGGTGGGCATCCACTTCTTCCCCTTCTGGGGGGAGAGATTCTATGCCGATTTATTTAAATTTTGAAATGTATATTGAACTCACCAAATTGATTTAATAACCATTATAAATGTGATTACTATTATAAGATTAGGACACACGGTACTTTTTACGAACATCCTTTGATGTCAAAATTGCATGTAAAATAATGTTTGATTATTCCAAGTCGAATTGGGCAAATTATTGTGCCATTCCTCTGAACACTGTTACAAAGTCAACTAGAAATATCTAGAACGTATCAAAGTGTTTAAAATATTTTTATTTTAAGTGTAAGATGATGCTTCAAATTATTTTCGCTAGACGGTTCGCCTTCGGAGTACAAAGTCGTGGTCCTCATTTCCTTCTTATCTCATTCTTTTAGGATCAAGTTTGTTTCAGTTTTGAACCGCCTGATGATCATCAGCTCCGGAATTTCCTTTCTTATAGTTTCGACCGCGGAATGCTAACATGCCCTCCTCTATCATTGTGAGCGGTACACTAACAATATTTCTGAAAGTTATAAGATATCTGGCCAGAACCTAGTTTCCGCTAATAATAAATTATTTCCCATTTTTCTGTTGATTTTGTGTGGACCTATAAAAGGCAATAAAAGTTTTGCGCATATCGCTTGTGTCCTATTTATACTCTTAAATTTCTTAAAATTACTTGGTCGCGAATTTGTTTAAAGCTTCTGTTCGCTTTCTTCCATATTTCTCTAATTTTTGTCTTATCCGATTCCTCGCATGTGTTAATTTTACTCTTATACTATCCTCTATTTCTTCTTCGGTTATCCATGGTCTTTCAGGTTCCCTCTTCTTCATCAATACTACCGGCACTTCTTCTGTTACCGTACTCGGCATCTCATTAGCTATTTTTTATATCTGTTTAACATAACTTGCCCACTGCGTGTGTTCTTTTCCATATATGGGGATCCTCATATATGTGATCACCTCTTAAATGTATCTTTCATTGTGGCTTTCTTGCGGATGTCATACTACAATAAGACATTTTGACACCTTGTTCGGTCCAATACTCTAGATACCTTGTGCTATTAAAATATGTAGCATTGTCTGCCGAGATTTGTTTTGGCTTTCCTACTTCTTCGAAATACGGTTTCAAACAGTTTGTCGTTAAATCTGACGTTCCTGGCCGTCTTCAAACCATGCACGATATACTCGCATTACAGTAGACCGATTTCGATTTATACGATTAGCAATTTTCCCAAATGAAAAACCAGCTTCGGGAAAACCAATAATTCGACTTCCGTCACATTCGCTTCTCGTTGTCTAACTGTAGGCATAATCAAACAAAACACGGTAACAAAAGAACGACAACCAAAATAATGTTAAGTAACAATGAAAAAGAACAACAAAAATTATAACAACTGTCAAATGTGACATCACATTACCGCAAGATCTCAAAATTTTTTGAAAATGGTATAAACACATTCTTGCAATGTGGGGGAGGGGGGCAGGTTGGAATTATCCTACCGAGAAAGTAGGTTTTCAAGCTACGGCAATATGCGAAGCACGTTGAATTGTATTGCTTCGTGAATGTATAGCTGAGCTGTCGAGATCAGGAGATCAATTCCATAATCAACGCAAGCCCATGTCATAATTCATGCAGTTTGATGCAACTTGAGGATCGCGACTTTCTATGCCTCTCATGCCACTCATTCATTGCCTTCGTACTCTATGCGTGATAACATCGCATAATGACGGCTTAATTTAAATTAGGTCGGTTGCAATATCTTTCAACGAAAAAATTTTTCCCGCAAACCAACTCAACTCAACCTTTGGAGTTCGTTTAATTGACGATTACTTTCCCATTTAAGTACTCTAAACACAGTCGTTCTTTCAAACCAGGTGAAATAGAAAACGAACAATCGAAATGATTTTAATGAGCGACCAAAGGGGCAAGAAATCGAAAGAACGGTACGGACTAAGCAGATACTAAAAAATTCGCGGTATTGTAGGTGTTGTCGCATTACGCCTTGATCCTCAAATTTATATCACTATTACTTATTGATAGATCAACGCCTTAGCTAAGCTTGATTAAAAACTACGCATCCCTTCTTGGTAATACAATTTCCATATCATTGAATACATAACGTCATTCGTTATCTAGGTATGGATTTATTTGTACCCATTAAATAATTAGTGTATACGAGGTGACTTAGTGTAATCTCTTTCTGCTTGCGCACACTTACTCCAGCGCTTTTGCCACCGCTGATAACATTTCTGGAACTCTTCTTTTGGAATATTCTCCAAGACCCTCGTCATAGCTTTTTGGCCATTTTCTGTTGTCCTTGACACCATTTTGACACTTGGAAATAGAAGAAACTCGTACGGAGCGATAGCGGATGAACAAGGTGGCTGTGATAGCGCTGAAATGCGTTTTGAGGTTAAAAATTGCTGCAGTATGGGATGACGCATTATCGTGATGAAGAATTCAATTATCAGCAATGTTTACACGGATACGGACACACTCGCTTTCGAAGTCTTTCTACAATTTCTTTGTAGAAATATTGGTTAATTGTTGGGCAAGGAGGCGCCCACTCTTGGAATCGAAGAAGCACGCAAGCACGCATTTCACTTTTGATTTCGAAATGCGAGCTTTTTTGGTCTGGGTGATCCATGTGAACATCATTGTGAACTTTGACGTTTTGGTAGAACCAAATTTCATCACCAGTAACAACACGACTCAATAAATCTGGATTGATTTCCACTTGCTTTGATGAATCGATTGCCGCATTTTTCTGTTTTTCGTTTGGCCTGTGAAATTTTTGGGGACCATCTTTGCACAAATTTTTCCCATACCCAGATTTTGAGTTAGTATTTGACGAACAGTCTCCTGATTGACGTTAGGTTCTGGTGATATCATTTAATCGTACGATTTCACGCACCTTGCCCATGTTCACATCAGTCCGTGAGGTTGATGGTCGTCCACTGCGGTCTTCATCTTCAACATTCGTTATCAGCAATGTTTACACGGACACGGACACTCGTTTTCGAAACAAAAACTACAAGTATACCCCAGGAGGGTAGGACCATTGCTCCGGAATCTCTCTCCGCTCGGGCGGGCTGCCGTTTGGATTCTGCCGGCGAAGGAGCAAAGTTTCGCTTGGACCAAGCTTTAGCTTGATTGCGGTGCTGTGCAGATAGTAGTGGAGAACGAAACGGCATACCGCTTACGGTAACGCCTAAAAGTACGACAAATTTTGAGACGGCGGTTAACTTACCCCGGTTCTTAGTCATCAAGCGAATTGATGGAGATGATTTTTCTAAAGTAAATCCTTTCCATAGGGTTCGTTAGCCTCTCTATGCCCAAGACCATCCGTGCGTGGCCAAGAGCCACAACTTTCACGAGGTGACTCTGTTAAACATCCTAACAAAACACGACCGCTCTATGGGAGTAAACCCAGATCAAAAATCCGCAATCCTAAGGTGTATTACCGTGTTGATGCGCATAGCCAGCGTTAGTTAACCATTAAGGGTAACGTATCTCCTACGTCAAAGAAGATTATTATCCATGATATCGAAACAAAAAAACTACAAGTATACCCCAGAAGGCTAGGAACATTGGTCCGAAATACCTCTCCGCTCGGGTGGGCTACCGCTTGGATTCTGGCGGGGAAGGGGTAAAGTTTCGCTTGGACCAAGCTTAATCTCTGATTGCGGTACTGGCAGCGCTAGGTGCTATTATTAGGAGTGCAAAAAATACGGCTCCTGGACGGCTGCTCCCAAATACATTCAAATCTCAGGTCCTTAATTTATTTAATATAATATGGTCAAGCGGAGTATATTCAAGTGCTTGCAGAGTCTATAATAATACCGATAGCAAAGCCAAGAAAAACATGCTTCAAGCTACAGGCCCATTTCGTCAACTTACTGCCTTGGCAAACTATAGGAAGATATGGTAAATAACCGGCTTATGTATCTACTTGTGACACAAAATCTATTCCCGGGTTATCATTAAGGGGCTCCGTAAGTACAGATCGGCAATAGACCAAATTGTATTACTAAAAGCTTTGCTTGGAGAGAGCACGACATAGACGTCGCTTTTTATCTCGAAAAAGCGTTCGACACTACATGGAGAGCTATTTGAATGGATATTCCGAGGACAATTATCAATACTCAGAAGCTTAATCCAAGATGGACGCTTTTGTGTGCGTTTTGGAAACACGCTATCGAGCTCCTATGCTCTCGAAAATGGAGTCCATTAAGGTACAACGTTGAGTGTGACCTTATTTTCCATTGCGATAAATGAATTGCTATCTTCTATTGGAACAGACGTATCGAAACCTACATACGTAAATGATTTAGTTATATTTTGTAGCGGTAACTCAATGACAGAACTAGGAGAACAGCTGCAAAGCAACAGCGAGATTCTGGCAATAATTTGAAGCCGGAATATCTTTTCAAAATCTAAATTAATCCAACATTTAACATTTTATGTCCATTTAAAGTATGTCAGTTTCTCAAAAAGTGCAAATTCAGCAGTTTCGGCCTAGTCTCTGATTAGATCTTCACTAATTTGCAGTTACATTTTGACCATCGTAAGAGTATGTCATGCTTGTCATAATAAATTAAAATTAAATTGATCAAGGTTGATGAAAGGAGCAATTCATAACCTGAAAGAGGTTCGGTGTTAAGTGAAAGAAAATAAATTTGAAAAAATTCCTGGATGCAGGCGGCTTCTGTTTAGGTTCACTCTTAGATAAGGATTCTTCAACCTATTTTTTTTATGGATCTATGTGAACGCAGCGCAAGAACTTGGCTTACGACCTTGATTGTAAGTGTATCCCTTTAAAAGGGGTATTGGGGTATTTAATGTGGTGACACAAACTTTTGAAGAGGTGCCCGACAAGCTGGGATTCTCTGAATACATGTTCATAAAGGCTCCTCTCCAACTGCAGGTGCTGAGGGAAGGAAATCGACAACACTGGAAATAGTAGGGTTACGTGAGAATATTCCGGTCGCAGAAAATCGTCCGGCCGCGATAGACGCCGTCTGGCATTGTAAATATGCGTTCCCAAACAACTGGAAGTTCTAAATTGGACTCTCCTGGATTCGTTGGACTTTTCAGCATCCGATTCCATACTTAACTGTAAGCGTTTTTTGCATGTTTTGCAGGAGTAGAATCTTTGGGCCTTTTTCCAGTCTTCTTTCTGGTTGCAGGCGGCTTCTGTTTAGGTTTACTCTTAGATAAGGATTCTACAACCGGTTTTGTTTTATGGAGACGATGTGAGCACAGCGCCAGAACTTGGCTTACGACCTTTATTGTAAGTCTACCTCTTCAAAAGGGGTATTGGGGTATTTCATGTGGTGACACAAACCTTTGAAGAGGTGCTCGACAAGCTGGGATCCTATAAACATGTTCGGCAGGGCTCCTCTCTAATTTCAGGTGGTGATTTTACAATGACTATTTTTCCCCATTCCTTTCTGTCCTTACACACTTCTTTTGCTTCCATTAAATTCATACATTTGTGCTCTTCATTCTCTTTCCACCCCGTTTGCAGCTTCATTGAGCGTGTGGGTTCCCTCTGCGAGTGCAGGAATCTATAAGAATCACGAATGGCGATTTTCGCGTGGACCAGCGGCTAGCCCGGCGAAGCGTCGACTAATACTAAGGTGCTTATTATCACATTGTTTTTGCTTCCACGTTATTTGACTGTAAACGTATATCGGCGAGAATCCGGTTTAACTTAAAGTCCTGGCTGCCAACTATTGTAGAGCCTAGGTTGAATAATTAACTATACATATGTACATATGTACATATAACAATGCAGAAGATGCCTAATAATAATAAACTTATGTAAGTTTACGATTGTGTAAATGTGTACGCTATTTTTTAGGTTGATTAATTTAAATAAGTTTAACGAAGGGAATATCAATATAAATCGTTTCCTTTTTAACGCATTATTGCATTTAACGGATTCTTCCCTTGGATTTTGCAAGTTAAATACTTCTCTACGAAATTTATATACATCATTTCGAGACTTATACAAATTAGGGTGATAGCAGGTTATAAATGTCATTAAATTACGTTGATTTCCGTTTATGTCCAATTATTCAAGATTTTTATTATATAAAGCTTACAGATGGATTTTCCAGTGTTCCCATAATAATTCCCCAGGAAGTTCAGAAATATTAATTATCTATCGAGAAATAATCCTGCCGCGCAGCAGACATTAATAATAGTTGCACGTTAGCAATTTTATTTATCGATCGTGCCTTTATGTGACAGAATATATTGAATGAGTGTAAACACTTTTTGGCAATCAATTTTTAATTTTTATTGAACAACATCTAAATTAACATTCAGTCAAGTATCGTAATATTTTGTTTACTATATTTGTTCACTAAATTCTAGAATTATTTGGATTATTATTTATTTAATTTGGGGATTATGATTTACTACTTCATTCTTATTATCAAAGTTATTTAGCATTTATATGTATGTGTTTTGTAATTTTTTTATTGAGCTATGCTTCTATTGAAAATGTACTTCTTCGGTATTAGAGACTTCAAAAGTGTATGCCTTCATTAAATGTAGAATAATAGAATCGTAAAACGCATCTTATGAAGATTTATTTGTGTATTACGAAATAACAGTTTAGCATAAACAAATCGATTGCAGCTATACCGAGTGTCCACCTAACGCGCAGAAGTCCAATATCTACGTTAATCAATGAGATAACTTGAATTTTCTTTGTACAGTGTTTCCTACCCAAGCAGTATCGTTAGTTATTAATACGTATTAACAACTTCTAAGTTGACTTCAAGGTGTTTAGTTACTATCCATTTCAACCATCCTAAAACGTTTCTATAACGTATATGTCACTAAACTGGGGAATAGCACTTACGTAAGTATTGCTTGTTTGTCACCGTTGCAACTACGTTTCTACAACTAGGTAGTTACGTGTTAGTTCCGTTACAGTTTAGCCGCTGAAACTTGTAGTTGCCTTTCGCTACTTTTCCCGCTAGGATATTGCGGGGACTACTACGCTTTATGACCACCCAAGCAGCAATTTTAGTTATTAATACGTATTAACAACTTCTAAGTTGACTTCAAGGTGTTTGGTTACTATCCATTCCAACCGTCCTAAAACGTTTCTATAACGTATATGTCACTAAAATGGGGTATAGAACTTACGTATATATTACTTTTTTATCACCGTTGCAACTACGTTTCTATAACTAAAGAGTTACGTGTTAATTCCGTTATAGTTTAGTCGTTGAAACTTGTAGTTACTTTTCCCCTACTTTTCCCGCTAATATATTGCGGGGACTACTACGTTTTATTACTACCCAAGCAGCATTTTTAGTTATCAATACGTATTAACAGCTTCTAAGTTGACTTCAAGGTGTTTGGTTACCATCCATTTCAACCATCCTAAAACGTTTCTATAATGTATATGTTACTAAAATGAGGTATAGCACTTGCGTATATATTACTTATTTATCACCGTTGCAACTACGTTTCTATAACTAAAGAGTTACGTGTTAATTCCGGTATAGCTTAGTCGTTGAAACTTGTGGTTACTTTCCCCTACTTTTCCCGCTAAGATATTGCGGGGACTACTACGTTTTATGACTACCGAAGCAGCATTTTTATTTATTAATACGTAGTAACAACCTCTAAGTTGGCTTCAAGGTGTTTGGTTACTATCAATTTCAACCATCCTAACACGTTTCTATAACGTATATGTCACTAAAATGGGGAGTAGCGCTTACGTATATATTACTTGTTTATCACCGTTGCACCTACGTTTCTATAACTAGAGGGTTACGTGTTAATTCCGTTATAGTTTGGTCGCTGAAACTTGTAATTACTTTGTTCCCTTCTACTAATGTTGTCTCTATTTTACTCAAGTAACTTTATAAAACGTATAAATACTATAAAGAGATAGAGGGAACTTATAAGTTCTAAATATAAACATAACTATAATTATCTTGGAACGTAAGTATCGCAATAATAGTGGTCATAGTAAAAATGCTGTACGCTTCCTTACACCATGCACAGGTTATTATTTAGTTTGTTCACACATGTCACGTGACTGTTGTAAGGGTTCAAAGCGTAGTGTTTGGGTCACGGGATCAGTAAAACAAATTTATATTTTGGCTTCCGGGATTACTCATCGGAGTGAGTAGGTTCAGTTCGGTCTGGTAGAAGGCAAAATTGCTGCTAGAGTCCTCTCTTGGAACGGTGCGTAGTCGGTTATCCTAGATAGGAGAATTTACGACTTCCTCTCTACTGCTAGAGTACATCTTAGTCTCTCTTTTCTTCCCTTTGTCTTCTTTTTCCAATCATTTTTTGGCACTTTAATTTAACTATTAAGTTTCTGCTATTACAATACCTGTTTACACTTTTATTGCAACCAACATTCTGAACATGGATATTACGCATGCAAAATTCTACGATCATAGAGGTAACAATTGGATAAGGCGTAATAAATAAATTGTGCAATAATTAAAATACATAAATGCAAAATATAGCCTAACTCGAGTACACCACAGAACAACAATAAATATACAGTTCACGTAACCATAAATGTAAATAAAAGTATATAAAGCTTTTCGAGCGCAAAATTACAAATTGAGTTACAAATGTGTATGTATAGCTTTGAGTACAATTATTAATTTGCATATTATAATTCTTTATAAAACAGACTAAGCCAAATATCTTAACCGCGTGTAAATTATAATCTCCATTTTAGCTTCATGAACATGGACCCATCTCCGCACTGACGTTACCCGAGGCATTACGTAATTGATCTGAGCCGTAAAGTATGGTTACAATGGGACTTAAAGTTAAAATATTGAAAATACTGACCCAAAGTGTCACAAGTTCAATGATAAATAAAGCACGCGACGGACTTAACAAGTATCCAACCACGACTGGCAAAGCTGTAGTGAAACGAGGAGTAGATCATCGGTACTTTCAAAGCTAAACAATGTAGGGTTACGTCAAAATTGTTTTTAAGTCTAATCCTGCAGAATAGGCATAATTTACGGGAAGCACCCTGTATATAAATATGTTCGAGACCTACCTTTAAAGCAGGCACACTTCGACTGTAATGCAGATTCGAGATATAGTTGCAACTAAAAGCACATTAAACGGCAAATGCTAACCAGTTTTGACTGCTCCTGTGTATTAAGCAGCTACAATTCGCAAATTCACTATTTAAATAGGGGAAAGGCCCGCTTTTATAATATGTCACTATTCAGGATTTAATATTCGCTATCGTAAAGAAAAGGGTTCCCGAAAATTGTGCACCCTGTATATTAAAAAGATGATTTAGTAAAAATTGTGTGCTAGCTCCAGCAAAAGTTGAGGATGTACTCTGTTTTAAATAAATAACATAAGAAACGGGTATTCAATACAATCACCCAGTATAACATTACTAGTCTTACGTACAGTGAATGCAATCGTGAACAATTTGGAATTTAGTTCGGAACAAATGAATGCAATAAATTTTTAAATAAATTATTATATTATATATAAGGTGATGCGAAAATAATGAACGAAAGTTACTTATACACACCCAGACATGAAAACAACAGCAGGAACTGACAAAATGTTTAAAAACAGTTTACGCTAATATCGCAATAGAAATTAAATACAATTCTGTTTTAAAGAGCCAAACTTTCTACATAAAACAGTTTTATAAATGGTTTCTTCTAGCTTCGACCTTCTCTCTTAAAATAAAGTACAAAGCGCCAGATCCAGCTTCGCGGCAGCCAACTTCGTAGCCGACAGCAACGCCCTATAAATTAACTACACCTCCACCGAGGAGTTTGCGCAATCTCCGCAGTGCATCCTCGAAAATAAAGCGTACTCCTCGAACTAGGAGCGTCTCCAGACCACCACCGCACCTACTCCCTCCAACACCGTCGCCGAAAGCTTCCAGAAAACTGGAGGCAAGAGGAGGAGGAAGCGCAAGCCAAGGAAAACAACAAGATAATGTCCTGCATCCAGGCAGGCAGGCACGATGATACTAACCGCTACGAAATGCTGCATGGAGCCCTCCCAGAAGCCCATCCACGTCCCTAAGAAGACGAAAAAAGCACCGTACATCGTCATCCGATGCAAGGAGAGAGTGATCTCACGAAAAGCAACGTGAAAATCACCAGTGCCAAGAACGTGGCATTGGGAATTTCAGTACAGCCGGCGACCGAGGGGGATCACAACAGGATCACTAGATACCTGCGTGATTCCGAAGTCTCCTTCCATACCCACGAACTACAGAGCCAAAAAGTGCTGGAGGTATTCATCACAGGGCTATCACAAGACAGCCGACCAGGAGATCCTGCAGGATCTCCAAAGGACCGACTTACCTGTAATCTCCGTGCGCAGGATGCGTCCGATAAATGACAAAAACAAGATGCCACTTAACTTTGTTGAGCTGGAAAACACGGTGTTACACCTACGCGTAACCGTCGAGCCACCGAGGCACGAATCAGGGCCACCGGTGCCAGAAACATGGACACTCGCAATGGAACTGCTATGCGGAGCCGCGTTGTGTGAACTGGACAGTGCGCGAAGTCCAAGAAACGCGCGCTAGGTGTGCTAGCTGCGACCAACATCACAAAGCGGTTCCCACGTATAAGGAAAGAAGTTTCGCGGTGCTTCAGTGAGTGCAAGGGTTCTGGGAGTGAGTTACGCGGAGATGACGAAGTCGGCCTCTCCTAAGGACGCCAAGGTAGCGAGCGCTAGAGACCAAAGCGTGAAAATAGTACACGACGCGAGTGTAGGTGCAGGTCACGCCCCTACATTTGACGCAACTAAAGTGTTCGTGGCGGCTGGCGTCGTTTTAGCGGTGACGCTGGGCGCGAACACCTTCGCCGGGGGAATTGAGGCCATTGTCAAAGCCCTTCCTCAAATAATGCAAATTTTCGGATATTAAATGTGAAAATTTGCAAAACAAGAAATTGAAGACTATTCTGTCGTCGATACGTGCGCGCACCGATAAGCCATCAAACTGTTGTCGGCGTCGTTTGGCAGAGTATGCGCTGAGCTTGATACTGTAACTTAGGCTCCTTCAGCTTGCTGCGGTGGGTCGGTTGCAGTATCAATCAACCTCCAAATGCCATGAGTGCTAAAATGGACAACGCGACGCGCGACGTGCTGGTAGGTTTCCTGGAATGGGTAGACGACATCCACCCGGGAAAGCCGAACAGACTTCCGAAAGAAGTTCTGGATAATCTTCCAGAAATTATCCTCAGAACTAACAATCAAGACGCGGCGGAAAATCTCGCCGAGAACATCTTAAGGGAACACGTTAAGGGAAACGCGGCCGCAAGAGCAGCAATGAGTCTCCTAAAAAACAACATGGACTACTCCTCTGAGGACGAGTACCAAGTCCAAAAATCAAGGAAGAGGAAGACTCCTACTACCCCTCAATCCCCAAGTCCAGCGACAAAGGTCAAGACCAGCAACAAATATGAAGTGCTGCCGGACGAATGAGGAGCGGCAAAGTTCGAAGCCCCATGCCTCTCAATTTCATAGAATTGAGAAGACACCGCGAAGTAGAGAAATCTAAAACCTCGGAGCTCTATTTTCTCTGACAATACGAGTAGAAAGCCCGAGAAACGGCAGGCGAGGGATAGTGCAATATCATCGCTGCCCAAAAATTTGGGCACTCGCAGGTATGCAGCAAGGCCAACCCGTTGTGCGTAAAGTGCGGCGCCCAACACCAGTCCGCACAGTGCGAAAAGCCTCGTACAGACCCAGCTAAGTGCGCAAATTGCGAAGGCGCGCACACCGCCCATACTACCCCAGGCAACGAAAACATAATCCCACGCCAAAGGCCCGCAAATTTGAGGAACCACGACGCAACTTTGCGAGCTACGCAGATTCTGCAGGGAACCGACGTCCTATACCACTGACAGAGACGCGAAGCCAAGCAGAAAATGCCCGATCCGCCCAGCCCGCAAGATCTACACCAACATGGGATTCAAAAACGATAATTTGAACAGCCACTAGAGCGCGAAATCCCTGAAGAACCGAAAACAACGCAGCCAAAACACCGGTGCTGCACCTTCGATATTAAGAAGCTGACCCGAGTGGCCAGCATTTTAATGGAAACAACCTTTGGAGATGGCGTCGGAAAGATCCTCGCCAGGGTCCCGGACATCCTTGCGGTGTTCGAGTATATGAAGGTATCACGGGGTTGCTGGCGTCAAACAGGCTTTTGCTACATAGGTAACACAGAGATGTTTGACAGTGGAGTCTGCACAGGTCCTAGTGACGCTTATATGTTCGCTACAGAGACAACACAACGTGCGAGAGTCCTAGTAATGCTTTATTACGGGAGCCTTCCGCTACAAAGCAACTCGTCTGCTTTCGACAACTAGCTAGACGGGGTCGGATAATTCAAAGGGGGTTTCACCCTTTCGGACGACTAATTTGGCAGCTTTAAATTCTGCGACGACGGTTTCGCTTTGTGTCCCTTGCGAGGAAGTGCGCTCTGTCCGCTAGCATTGTCTGTTTGTCTGTTACTCGTCAAGTTTTATTAAACTAGTTCAGTATCTTTCCAGGTACGCAAGGAGTCACGTCGCTCGCGAACGTGTTTCTTTCGTAAAATGGCTAAGACGGTTCAGGTAGTGGCCCTTTGGTCTACTCGTGAGCGCTGCCACACGTTAGGTGAAGGTATCACGGGGTTGCTGGCGACAAACAGGCTTTTGCTACATAGGTAACACAGAGATGTTTGACAGCGGCGTCTGCACGGGTCCTAGTGACACTCATACGTTCGCTACAAAGAGTCCTAGTTATGATTTATTGTCGGGAGTCTTCCGCTAGAAAGCAACTCGTCGGCTTTCGACAACGAGCTAGACGGGATCGGATAATTCAAAGGGGGTTTCGCCCTTTCGGACGACTAATTTGGCAGCTTTAAATTCTGCGACGACGCTTTCGCTTTGTGTCCCTTGCGAAGAAGCGCCCTCTGTCCGCTAGAATTTTCTGTTCGTCTGTTACTCGTCAAGTTTTATTAAACTAGTTCAGTATCTTTCCATGTACGCAAGGAGTCACGTCGCTCGCGAACGTGCTGCTTTCGTAAAATAACTCAGACGGTTCAGGCGGTGGCCCTTTGGTCTACTCGTGAGCGCTGCCACACGATAGATTAAGGTATCACGTGGTTGTTGGCGATAAACAGGCTTTCGCTACTTAGGTTACACAGAGATGTTTGACAGCGGCGTCTACACGGGTCCTAGTGACACTCATACGTTCGCTACAAAGAGTCCTAGTTATGCTTTATTGTCAGGAGCTTTCCGCTACAAAGCAACTCGCCTGCTTTCGACAACAAGCTAGACGAGATCGGATACTTCAAAGGGGGTTTCATCCTTTCGGACGATTAGTTTCGCAGCTTCAAATTCTGCGACGACGGTTTTGAAATTATGATGTAAACAAGCGGATGCAAACGGTTTGCGTTGTTTGCAGCGTGCGGCCTTCTCGACAGAGATACGTCTATTCGTTAGCTACAGGATAGCGCGATCGTTATTCTAGCATGGATTCGCAAGAGCTAGGTGATCTCGAGCGCAGGACTACAATTTAATCTTCTGGTAGTTTTGCGGAAACGCAAGACGCACGTATTTGTAGCAAATCGGATTTTACGGCGCAGTTTCGTTCTAGCATATTTGGCTGGAAATGTTTTCGCAAAATTTTAACAAATGTTATCTCTAATTATAGATGATCCTGAAATGACGTACGGTGAATTGTAAAGGAAAACAAGTATCATCAGTGAGAATTCATGGGATCGTAGAAGGATTGATACTACAGATAATCATTTTACGGCTTGTCGCTCGACAAATTATCGAAGAGCGAAATTAGGTGGGCATTAATGTGAAATTACTCTTTATTTTATTAGCAACGTCATTGAAGATGTTGACGCTATGTTACAAACTGCGACGTGCCTTAAATGAGGTAGTTCTGAAAGAGCAGTATAAGGAGAAGGCCAAACAAGTGAACCGCAAATAAAATTAGTACAGTAGTCGTTAAACTACTAAGATCGATCGATTAGACTTTTGCGACAGAATTTAGGAAAGCGACACTACGTTGCAAAACGACAACGCAGGCGTTGACATATTGGATGACACTTGGCTTCTATCGGAAAATGAATCAATTTCTCGTAGTATAGAAATAATCTAAATATTTACTATACAATTACGACTGATATAAAGTTTAATTGTTTTATTTACAGAATTTTATGTAGTAAGGTTCGATAAAAGAATGAATAAAATTTTATAACTTTGTTAAAGGACTTCCGTAACATAAAGCGGCATCGTTAGTGCTTTGTAAACATATACGATCGATAATGGAAATAAATTTGAATTTTAAATTGTTACCGCTTTATTTTATGTTTTATCGCACTATTGAATCAACTTTGCGTAATTAACTTCAAGGGCTTTAAATTTTTAATTATTTTCTATTCAAATGTTTGGAGATGTCCAAATACGATCAAATCTAAGCGTTGGAATGTAAGGTTTATTAATTGACATACAGGGACCGAGAGATAATGAATGATACATGTTTATATCTATAATTAGTTGCTTTTCGGTATTTCGCAACTAATGATGAACATTTTAACGAAATTGCGAAACATTAGTTGCGTTATCTAACGTCGGAAGTATCATAAATATTAAATAAAATCCATTCAAGACTGGCAGGAAGCTAAATAGGTATAAACAAGTACGTTTCTTTTACCGAACTGTGATTATGCGAGAGCTACGTTTTGTTGCAAAAAAACTCAGTACAAGGAAAAACTTTACTATATATATTTGAAAGTGGCGCCGAAATACTACTTTCGACGTAGTCACCATACAAATTTAGGCACTTATCACAGCGCTAAACAAGCTTTGAAATTCTGCCGTCTGAGCCCCCTCCCTCAGATCCTCATCGTCATCAAAGCGCTGCGTTGCGAGCCGCGACTTCTAAGTT
>JAHWXV010246389.1:0-11484 GCA_024586415.1 Phrixothrix hirtus | reverse complement strand
CTCTGACATTAAATTTGCTAAAATTCCTAACATTGAATCTGTCACCGCTAAGGTCTGTAAGGCTTTACATAACCCAAAAATTAAAATAGTTTCATATAATGCAAAAACCACCAAATTTTTATTTACGACGTTGAAAGACTCCACACCCAACTCTATAAAATCCGGTGTAATTTACAAAATTAATTGCTCTGTATGTGAAGGAATTTATATTGGATAGACGTGCCAATATTTAAAGAAACTCACCGCACAACACATTAGTGATGATAAAAATATGAAAGGAAACACCGCGTTATCTAAACACTTAACTTTGAGGCATCACTTTGACTTTCAAAACGCCAAGATTGTTGATCAATCCAATAACAAGCATACTAGAAATTTTCTAGGAATATATTACATTAATCAACTCAATAATAGTCTCATTTCAATAGCAAAATCCAGGATCTTCATATTATTTACAATTTACAATTTACATTTCTGCACATAGATAAACAAACCTTCCATCAAAATTAATCCATTCATTTTATTCATATAGAAAAATTTTTACATATTATATTCACAGTCCCACATTTCTTCATGTTCCTTGTTAATTTTATTAAGTTTAACTCTTAATCACTAACTTCTTGCTTATAAAAATTGTAGTCTACTTATGTAAACATTTAGTTGCTATTAATATGATTTGTCTTCAGGTTACTGTTACATTAAAATAACTAAACTAATACATAATAATGTCCAGTCAACATTTATTAAATTTCTTTTATTTATTTTTTGTAAGATTCTGTATAAAAATTGTTACCAAAATTTAAAATATATTTTTCATTTCAAATTCGAAACAAAAATTTTTAAACTTCAAATAAATTAGTTTTCTTGTTTTTATTAAGCCTATCCTGTTTTTAATAGTGAAATATTTGAATATACAGACTCATTGCAATAATTACTGTACTGTGACAAGTATATTTTTTACACGTGTAGGTGAATTAATTAATTATTCTTTAATGTTAAATTTTTACATAGGAAAACTTTTTAGTGTTCTCTCTGATGAAGAATATAATCATATTCGAAATACTGGATTAAAATAAATGTAAATTCTGATTATGATAGTTTTTTGGCCTTTTAAATTAACCTGTTTTTATAAACAAAACTAATATTAATATCCTAACAACAGGCATCAGACTCGTCTGTAAAGATTGAGGAACCTTGCTACGATTTCAAAGATACATTTTATTTTCCAGAACTTCAAAGAAATAAGTTTTCTTGTTCTGAAATATTTTAATATACAGACTCATAGTAATAATTACTGTGCTGTGACAAATATATTTTTATCTAATTAATTTAAAAAGCATAACGAAAACTTTACACATGTAAGTGAATTAATTAATTATTCTTTATTGTTAAATTTTTACATAAGATTCCTTTTAGTGTTCTTCATGATGAAGAATATAATCGTATTCAAAATATTGGATTAAAATAAATGTAAATTCTGATTACAGTAGTGTTTGGCCTTTTAAATTAACCTGTTTTTATAAACAAAACTAATATTAATATCGATATTTCAGATGTTATAACAATAACAACTTCTTCTAATGACAGACATTTGTGAAAGCTCTATGCAACAGCTAACTCTGAATAGATACTAGTATCATTAATTAAAACGTCAAGTGTTTACGTCATTATTAATGGACATCAACACCTTTCAATACCCCAAAGTGATTGGGCCTGTTTCTGATTTGCTGTCTGCAATACATTTAATAGAAACGTAAATCAATAGACGTTTCCTTGAAATGTTAAGGGCTGGTCTTTGTAAAGCACTTTGGTAAATTCCTTCAATATATCTGCACGCAGATGGAATTGCCTCTTTCAGGATTGCTAATTATTTTATCTACCTTTTGAAATAAGTCATATTTCAGGCAATAATATGCTTGCAATTGATAAAGAAAAAGCAAGCGTAGATCGTTTTTAATTTAGAAAGCGTAATGACTGGAATAATTTAATTAAGAACCTAATTTAGAGTTGATTTTAATGCCGCATGCGATAGATGCACCTCCCGATTCCTCGTATTATTAATTCCCGAATTAATCAAAGCATATTTTATCTGTCTTGAACTAATGAATATAAAGTCGGTAATAACAAGAATAAATTCAATAGTTCAAAATAATAAGCAGAAAGAGGGAGTTAAGGAATGCGAAGTTAATAAGGTGGTATTGAACTGGATGTGAACAGTTGTTCCGCTTAAAGCAATAATTGGATTCAGTTAGGTACAATTTTTCATGAATACAATTTCCCACGGTATTATTCGTATTCAAGCTTATAAATAAGAAAGGTAAAGTAGTTAAAATAAGAATTACAATTATCCAGTTCCTTGTTTAAATCGTTTGGTTTACCTACATATATCAAAGCTTTATTGTTTATATTGAATTAACGTATTTGCAGGATACTTGATTTTGAGGTAATATAGTCTAAACGCTTTTATTCTTTCTAACATACCTGTTTATAATTTATTACGAATTTGTTAATAGTTCGCCTTACAAATTAGTCATTAGTGATAGCTACAAATGTTGCCATTCAAACTTTCAGGTATACTAGTATAATGCTTTTTTTTTAATAAATGTGTGTTAGACCTCATATCCATACTAATAAAGCATATAAATTTACGATATTAAAGTTACAATCTACTAAAGTTCATTCAGCGAAACAGAAAAATACTAACTACCTAAAACTTTACAGGTTGTGCTTTATGATCATTCAGCTCAGATTCTTGAACTGGGTCTCCATAAAACAATATATTCGAGGTGCGACAATTAAGTAATCAGACTGATGTGAAAAAAAATATCATTTATGTTTTTCGTCATCTTTAGTGTAATCTCCTTCAAAATAGTTCCCTTCTGCTCGCACGCACTTACACCTCTGCCACTGTTGGTAACATTTATGGAACTCTTTTTTTGAAATGTCCTCCAAGACCCTCGTCACAACTTTTGGACCTCTTCTGTTGTTTGAAAATGGTATCCCTTGACCACCATTTTGACTCTTGGAAATAGAAAAAAATCGCATGGAGCGATATCGGGCGAATAAGGTGGCTGTGGTAGTACTGCAATGCATTTTGAGGTTAAAAATTGCTCCACAGACATGCAGTATGGGATGGCGCATTATCGTGATAAAGAATCCAATAATAAGCAATGTTTGCACGGACACGGAGAACTCGTTTTCGAAGTCCTTCTACAATTGGTTGTTTGGCTAGGAGGCACCCACTATTTATGAACCATGCCCTCGGAATCGAAGAAACACAAACAATCATGCATTTCACTTTTGATTTTGACATGCGAGCTTTTTTGATCTGGATGATCCTTTTGAATATCATTGCGAACTTTGACGTTTTCTTTCTGGATCGTACTGGTAGAACCTACTTTCATCACCAGTGATAACATGGCTCAATTAAGTCTGGATTGATTTCCACTTGCTCTAACAAATCGACTGCCACATTTTTCCGTGTTTCTTGTTGTTGGTCTGTGAGATTTTTGGGGCCAACTTTGCACAAATTTTTCTCATACCCAGATTTTGAGTTAGTATTTGACGAACAGTTTTCCAATTGATGTAGAGTTATTGTGCCATCATTTTAATGGATAATATTCGATCAGATCGTATGATTTCCGCACCCTGCCCATATTGATATCGGTCTATGAGGTTGATGGTCGTCCACTGCGGTCTTCATTTTCAACATTCCTTCTGCCTTCAAAGAACATTTTATGCCAACGAAGAACTTGAGCTCTTGACATAACCTCATTTCCAAAAGCCTTCTGAAGCTTACCGTAAGTTGTCGTCGCATTCTCACCCAATTTAACACAAAACTAAATGCCATACCGTTGCGCAATATTTTGCGATTCCATTTCTGTGACGAGTGACAAAAACACGTGGTCCCTTATTACAGCACAACTTGCAACTTGGACTAGAAGTAGCTTAGAGGTCAAGGTCAAAGATGGAGTGCCTGCGCAAGTTGCACAGTTGCCACATCTTGCAAAAAAAATCAGTTTTGTTACTTAATTGTGGTACCTCGTACAAGTAAAAATTGTCGCTATACAAAAATTTTCAGTAACAATACCTACCAATCCTTTAAAATTATCGAAGGCAAAAATCTTGGACGGATGTATTAACAGCAGAAACTGTAGATAATGGATTTCAAACTTTTATTAATATCTTGAAGTACTATATTGATATTACTTTTCCCATAACTAAAGTAAAAAATTATAATGATCCTTGTAAAAAACACTGGATCATTATATCATCGAATAAACTTATTCTTGTACCTATTCACGAGGCAAAGCATTAACCGAGATAGTGTAAATTATTATCGTAAATATAAAAATATTTACAGAAAATTAATAAAAGCCGCAATAAAGTTACATAATGATAGATTAGTTTATAATGCAGAGAATAAATCCAAATTAGTTTGGAGAATGATATCAGAAATAATTGGAAACAAAAGTAAACCTAAGAAACGTAATCAACTAATTAATGATAATAACGTGGTAATCTCTCATAGTACTCTTTTTTAATGAATTTTTCATTGAAATTCTCCTTAAATTTAATCAAAAACTATCTAATACCGAAACTAATATTTTATTTTCTAAAGAGAGTATATCATATACAATTTTTGTTAGTCCCGTTACAGAGAACGAAATTTTTAATATTATAAAAAAACTAAAAAAATCAAATTCTACTGAAGTCGGTATTAGTGCAAATATTATTGTAACGAATATTAGAAACAATAGAAATCTGATGGAAGATTCTAGACACATCCAGTATCCAGAATAAAATAGATGATGCAATACCCAAATGACCCATTGCAGTAACCGATAACTGTCAATTCAATTAGGTCAGCAATGAGTCATAGCATTAAAATTTATTACATCCTTATTGTGAGTAATATTTTGGAAATATACAATATTGTTCTAGAATTTAATCTGTTGAAGAAGATTCCAGAATATTACTCATAATAATGATGCAATAAATTGTAATGCTATGACTCATTACTGACATAATTGAATTGACGAATATCGGTTACTGCAATAAGTCATTTGGGGATTACATCATATATTTTATTCTAGAAAAAGGTACTTAATGTTTCTAGAATCTTCCATCAGAATTCTATTGTTTCTAATGTTCGTTACATTATGAAAGCGGGTGTTAACTTTAACATTAGCATTTTTAATCAATAGATATTTTGATACCGAATTTTTCCAAAAATATTAAATTTAGCTTGCTTAGTACCTATACATAGAAAAAGCAATACTAACGACGTTCAGAACTATCGTCCTATCTCTTTATTATCAACTGTGTCAAAAATACTAGAAAATGTAGCTTATATTTGTATTATCAATTTTATAAATCACTATAGAATTCTTAGTTTACACCAGCGCGAATACACTAATAATAGATCTACACACACTGAAATTCTCCAAAATTTAAGTGCACTTTACAAAAACTTAGACAAAGGTAATAAATTTATAAGGGTTTTTCTTTATCTTAGCAAAGCGTTCGATTTTGTTGATACTTCTATACTCATGTAAGGATGATATAATTTAGGTGTTAGGGGGAATATGTATGATTAGATCTATTCTTACCTGCACAGCTAATGGAAATCAACAACACAAGATCAGAAGAGCTCAATATGCTTTACGGAGTACCACAAGGATCAGTGTTAGATTGTCTATTATTCATTTTAATTGTCAACAATGTACACAGTACCAATTTCCCTGAGTATACGCCGTCCATACAAGTGTACTCCGTATTTATAATACAATTGAATATGTAATTGAAAATACACAGATTACAATTGATGCCTTGAGCAATTGGTATCAAAGGAATAAGTTACTCTTGAATAAAAATAAAATGGTACTTTTGAACTTTAGTATAATATCAGAAACGACTTCACTATAAATACTGATAGCAAGCCTATTTTCCAGTCTAAATATGAAAATTCTTAGACATTTATCTAGACCAACAATTAAACTGGGAAAACCATGTCAATGAAGTATGTATTAAACAAACGTCTATTTTCTTCGCTTTATATAGATTAAAACAAGTGTGTAGTCAAAATGTATTGTTGGTATAGTATAATCAGTGTTTCTTCTCCCATTTAAAATATTGCATAATGTTTAGGGGGTTTGTCAAACTCCACCTCTCTGGTTTCTAAAATACAAAAAAGAGCCACTAGGAACATGGTTGGTTTATCTAAACGATCTTCTTGTAGAACTGTATTCAAAATTTAAAGCTACTGATACTACCTTCTATCTACATATACCAAGTATTAGTATATGTGAAATCAAATTTAGGATCATTTATTTGCAATTTGATAAATCATCATTATAGCACACGATATCGTGATGATTTGATGATTTCTAAACATAAACTGATACTTTATGAAAATGATTCACATTATGTATGGATAAAGCTTTTCAATTATTTACCTCAAGGTATCAAAAAATAGAAAATATTAGTTAATTCAAAAAACCTATGTTCAAAACGTTAGCTTGTAATGCTTTTTAGTTGCCGAAGGAATATTTTAACATCGATTTACATACGAGGGCAGGTCAATAAATTTGCGAAATGGAGGGGCTAGCGGGAGAGGAGATGATTGCCGCGTGCAGTATCTATCTAACGATGTCCTATTAGTGTACCTGGAGAGTTTCATTGTGATTGTGTTATTAACCTCGGAATTATTATTGATCAAGCAACCAAAGATGGATAAAAAATATCGACAATGGAAATAATCGAATTTCGTGCGACTACAAAATTTCTAACAAAATAAAGAAAACCACCTCAAACAATTTTGAATGAGATGGTGTAGGGTTACGGGAACTCTTGTCCTGGTTAAACTATGATTTATAAGTGATATAACCTTTTTAAACAAGGCAGACGTCCCTCGAGTAGGTCGGCCCATTTAAGACACCTCCGCAGACATTGTGGAAAATTCGAAATACTTGTATCTGAAGATGCTCATTTAAGGAAGAAACTACTTGCAAAAATGGTTGGAGTATCTGCTACAACCATTTTAAATATTCTGCATTTCCATCTTGGGATGTCAAAGGTTAGTATAAGATGAGTACCCAGAATGCTCACAGAACTGCAAAAACAACATTATGTTGAGTGTGCAAGCGAGTTTATAAATCTCTGCCAAGACGACAAAGATAAAGTTTTGAGACGAATTATTACGGGAGATGAAATTTAGATTTATTAGTTTGAGCTTGAATCTAAACAGGGATCTATACAGTGGCATAAAAAGGGCAGACAACCTTCAAACATGTTCAAAGTGTCACAATCGACCGGAAAAACATTGGCAAGTACTTTTTGGGATACGGAGGGTATCCTGCTTATTGATTACAAAGGTAAAGGTGTTTAAATAGCGTGGGTCTACAATGCTGATTTGCTAAAGTAGCTAAGAGATGCTGTAAAGGCGAAAAGACGGGGAAAATTGATAAAAGGGGTGCTGGTTTTGCACGACAACGCACCAGGGCATCGGAGTCATGTTGCGATGGCTGCACTTCAAGATAGTGGCTTTCAAATGTTAAACTACATACCTTACAGCGCAAACATGGCACTCATGGACTAGTATTTGTTCTCCAACGTCAAAAAGCAGCTTCGTGGGAAGAAATTTACGAGCAGCGATGAGGTCAAACTTGCAATTTTGTTTATTTTGATGGAAAACAAAACATTTTTTTATAACGGCATAAATAAGTTAATCGAAAGAACTGAGAATAGTATTCGTTTCATGGGAGAATATATTGAAAAGTAAAACTAACACAATGTAATTTTTTTGCCGTCTTCCCCCCCGCCATTCCGCGAATTTGTTGATCCCCCTCGTACCTCTGTTTAAAAATTGTGTTCTTTACTGTATGTATGTGTATATTTTTATTCAAATTTCGTCTTAGTACATGTATATTTTATTATATTTATTGACAATGTGCAATGTTTGTAACATGTACAATGTTTGTATCGAAAATGGTTAATATAGCTATCTATCTATCTATGTAGTTGCCAATTAACTTGTTTACGTTTTCATTTTAATTAACAGTTGTTGAATTGAAACTTTGAAAGTACGTAATGGATTAGAGATTATCAAACAATAATATACGATTATGAATGGAAATATGATAACCACGGTCCACTACTTCCACTAACTTCTGCAAGAAATGTAAATATAACAAAACATATTAAAGGTTTTGCGCACGCAGTGTTTATTTTGCAAACACATATTGAATCTTACTAGTCATTAAGGCTAGCATGTTCAACACATGCACGACAGAAAAGCTGAATTACACAACAGATTAAGGAGAAGGTAACACCTAAATATAAAATTAACGATTTAATATTTTTAAACCATTCGGTGGTATATGAAAAGCTATTTGATATGTTAAAAGCATTGGGAATGCAGTTTCTTCAGATTATACCTAATTAGAACTTTCTACGATGGTGCATAGCTGAAATAAAATTTCAATTAAATACGCCTTTATTTATGAATCGAATGTTGAAAGTTTATTTAGTGGCCTAGGGTATAACATCTTTTAAATCTCTAAATTTAATTCCAAAGGTCTCAGAAACGTGTTTTAATTGTCCACTTAACTTCAAAAATTTGTTAAAATGATTACAACATTTAATTTTACTTATTGATCTCATTTATATTTTGTCATGCCCTAAAGAATGGCATGCAGTATACATTTATTCACATCAAATATAGTAAAATGCAATCTTAATTGAATATTTCATTAAAATTGTTTCAAAATATTCTAAGGAAAAAGAGAAAATCGTAAGATAGAGCTAAACATATTTCGCAGTCGCTTCTAGGGACCAGGTAATTATGAAGGATTAAGCGGATCATACATTTTTCAAAGAACTGTCAACTTTTAGATAATTTCTAATTTTAATACAGGTACAAAGAGTAGTAACTTTTAGTGTTCTTTGCTATTGCATATTTTTTGTACCTACACATAGTTCGCGCTTTTTTATAACGTTTCGTTGATGGGTGTTGTTAATATTAAAAATTTAATTGTTATTGTGCTTTTATTATTGTTTTTGTTGGTGATTTTTGTTATTTTACTTTTTGTTATTGTTAAAAATGCACAGCACTTATATTGTTAAAAAAGCGGGAAGAGGTCCGCTGGTCAACGTCGGCGTCAAAAACGCGAAGAAGCACTCCGAACGTGCTTGAGTGATGAATATTGTCCAGAAGCTACCCATGTTAACTTTTTTAATAAGTTAATATTACACATATCTCAAACCCTAAAATAGTATAAGTAAAAAGTCGGATAACAATTATTTACGTATAATAGCTAATGGTTCACAGAATTATATTGATTTTTGTTTTTTATTAAATGGATAGTACAGTGAATCTTTCTTTGTCTTTTGCGCTATATTTTAGCTTGCTAATTATATTATAGAACATTAAGATTGAGAATTTCTTCACTTTCAATGAATCTTAGTTTCAGTTAATTGCACTAAATTTTGCGCAATATTTAACCTAGTCTGAAACAGTCCAATATCAAATACATAAACATAATGCTAATAGGGTTTATGCTTTGTTAGATTCTTCCCGAGATACTGGGTGTATTCTGAAAAGGCGTATCCGCGTAAAATCCGTTGTGTGTCATAGTTTTCATTGCATTATTATTTTCCAATCTTATCAAATAAATTTCATGCTGACGTATATGCACATGTAAACATAAACGCCGGAATAAGCATGAAAATAGAAATAGACTGATTTACTAATTGTCGTTTAAATGTAATGGATGTAAAAGGGTAAGAATCATTAGGTCTCACAGACCTAACGACAACGTCAGTATGTCGCTTCCTTGGTAAATTTCTTCCACTGGCAATGGATACGTCCAAATAGATGAACTATTTTCAATAATTAACGTTTTTGTGTTGAAGCGTCAAATTTACAAAGAGTATGAAATTCGTCTTCATGACAAATGGGAACCCTTACTAATAAAACAAATGCATGAAAATGTTACGGAGGAAAAACGTCATGCTTTGAAAAATAACGCAGTTGAAGAAGGTATTCCTTACATCATGGTAGTGGTAAAATGTAAAAACTTTTATATATTGGTGTAAAAAACATTTTTTTTGTTTGTACTAACAAAAAAAGTGAACCATATATGTTTTAAAAATCATTATTGTTCGTTGACATCAATGGAACAAGCCATTATTGTTGAAGGCTTTAATTGGAGTGAAAAAGATTATGGATTACGATATAACTATTTGGTAGGGAACGGAGACTCTAGTGTTGACACTAGAATATTAGACAGCGTAGTATATGATTGACATGTCATTAAATTAGAATGCGCAAATCATACAGTGCGTACTACAACTTCTAATTTATATAAGCTTACGAAGAATACTAGTTATGATGTAATCTCCAGAAATATTATTGTCTAAAATCAAAAGTTTAAGCCTGTTGATTAGAACAATTATAGCGAGGAATCGTGATGTAAATAATTTGCGATAGGATTTACGTAATTAAGTTAACCATATTTTTGGTGATCATGAAAATTGACGAAGTGAAGTACGCAACAGAATAACAACAGACAACAAATTAGCGTTAATGAAATCGTCCAATATATACAGGGAACTCGTTCAAGTTGTGGAAAATCTAGTTCGAAAGCAGATAGGTTGAAAAATAATGTAACTATTAACACTGCAGAACGGTATATGAATGTAATTGCGAAGTTAACCGGTAGAAAAGAAAAAAATTTTTGTCAAAGGGAAGTATATAGAAGTCGATGCTTAGGTGCGCGTTTGGCTTACAATATGGGTATATATTTTCATACTATGATGTCCAAACAACCTAAAATATGTTTACAAAAATTTTGGACTAGTTGGCAAGCAAAAGCAAAGAAAAGGAATGTACGACGATTAATATTCGGAAAGGTGATGATATGGACTACGGTAGCAATCCTGTACAACCAGATCTAGATCTTGAAGAAATGGAAAATTCAAAAACAAAGATTTTAAATTCACTGAACGATGAACACATTGCAGGAACAGAAGTATAAACTAAAGGTCAGCGACTAAATATAAGATAGTTTACTTACGGGGTCATGGTTTGGAATGATCTGTTTGCAGCGTCCAAATTCACTGTTCGTTACTTGTCCTAATTCAGGGTTAAATAATTAATAATTGAGTTTTATTAGACGTGAGCGGTTACGCTTTTATGAATTCTTCCCAAGCCCGAACAATTCTTTTTAAGTTATTAGACTTTGTATTCCGATCAATTACCTCGTAATTTATTATATGAAATATTTATTTCGTCGTGAGCCAAATTACCTTAATGCAGTTTTAATAAACAAACCAAATTAAAAATTTTAATCCCTATATTAAAAAAAAACATTTAAATAGAAATTTTACAAAACAATTTAAATTTAAAAAAACTATAAAGTTGTAAGAAATACATATACATATATATATATATATATATATATATATATATATATATATATA
>JAHWXV010246365.1:0-10305 GCA_024586415.1 Phrixothrix hirtus | reverse complement strand
ATTACAAGCTATTTTTAGAACTTGTATTTTACATTCTGCGTTTTTAAATGGTACAAAGTGCTACATTGTGAGAATATGATGAGATCATCTTAAAGGCAGCCGTGTAGCCTTGAATTCTTATGGGAATTTTTATGAAACATCTAACTTTAATATGCTACGAGGTCTGTTCAAAAAGTTTACTTAAAAAACAATTTACGCTTAAATAAAGGAATGTTTTTAATAATTTCAAAACGGAATTAGATGCCAAAATTAAAATACTATATGTACATAATGTAATTCGTCAGGAATATTGATGTTACTGAATTTAGATAATTTACAAAAATAATTAGCGATAGTTAACAATAGAATTTACATAAATTAGATGATTTGACACAAAAAACCAGCAAGAGTTGACATGTAACGAAAGTAGTTAACTGTTTTACAATGTTTATTTATATTCACTTAATTCTACACTTATTTACAAGCAATTATATACACTAATTTATTTTAAATATTTATTTCACAAACCACTAGCAGCAAACATTTATAATTCTATTTATGTATACTTATATTTATATCAGTAATACTCAGTACAAGATTCTAATAAAAACTAAACTCGGAGAATTTAATCTGCTGCTTATATAGGAAAGATAAATTCTAGAAACGATAGAAATAGAACATTCCAGAATATTACTCATAATAATGATGTAATGCTATGACTCATTGCTGACCCAATTGAATTGACAGATATAAATTACTGCAATGAGTCATTTGTGGATTACATCATCTATTTTATTCTAGTAAAAATGTTTCTAGAACCTTCCATCAAATTTCTATTGTTCTAATTTTCATTATAATATATTCAAGAAAATGTTTGACGGATAGAATTTGTCGTTTCGCTAGTCGAGTTATTTAGCGTTTTCGGTGATATTGACCGGCTCTGATAATACTATTCGTGAAGTACCCGCGGCCTTTACATAGGCGACTGTGGTTTTATTTCTGAATACACGACGTGAAGTAAGTGGATACGTCGCGTCGATCGAAGGTGACTCGAACCAAACACGTGTTCGGAAGTTGGAGAATAGTAAATTTTGTTTTAGGTAATCGAGTTTAGGGTGGGTAATAGATTCGCGCGGCATGTGTATGTATTGTGGACCGCAATCAACCAACGATTAGGAATAAAGACCCCCTTTTAGTCCCGACGGTAATCATTTGACCTCCCTTGAGTAATCTGGGAATTTTAAAAAGCATATTATCCAGTAACATCTCCCCCCTCACCGCGTGCTGAGTTAACAGGTATTCCTAGAGTGTAGGCAACGAGATAACTGTCTCTTACGTTAATTGCAAGGCGGCGTTGAAGCCTGCAGTATTTACGGACCCTCCCAAGGCTGTATGTTCCACGAGACGAAGTAAGTCTTGTATTAGCTATAAACGTTAATGTTAAGTAATTAACATCCATGGGTTCTGTGCAAGAGATATTTATGTACGGTATTTATACCGGTCAATTTAGTCAAATAATAATTGTGGTAACGATGTCATACATGCCTGAGTGTTTGACCCTTTAGGCTGTTTACTTTTGACTCAGTTAATTGGTGACATTTGTGTACCCTAATTTACTATACGGGAATACTGCGTTGAATAACCCCATATTAGTTGTGATCCCCTATTTTCTCTTGATTTGAGTTGATTATACGGCTAACTGCCTCTCATTTGATAGTTTTATTTCAATTAGCTTTAGCTTTAAAACCGTTACCTGTAAAGCTTGTAGACTTGGGAGTAGGTCCGAGTAGAACCTGTCACATTAGTGTAGTCGTAGACTGGGCCTGTTCTTACGAGTGGAGTACCTATTAGTAGTATACGGGTAAATAAACGCGAGCTATCAGTTCTGTCGCGCTAGTCGATACCTTACCGCTGATTGCGACAGTGACGTAACCCCCTAACCTAATTATGTACCGTGAATCTCATAATGATTGAATAGGAGACGAAACTGCTAATAGCGATTTCTGTCGGTAGTTTTGAACCCCCTTTCCACCGCAGTAGCTTAATCGGCGCTCACTGTTAGCGTCGGTTCCGTCGTCCGAGAACGTGGTCCAACCTAATGGCTTATGGGACCGTGGCAACTGTATTTAACATGAATTTAGATTTAAACAACTAAGAACAAACCGCTATTGAATTGCTTTCAAATAATAACGTTTAAACGAAGCTTATAAGGAAATAAAATTCTGCAAAGAAGTTACAGCTGGCATTAGCTGCAAAAGACACCGTAATTGCAGAAAAATTTCTCAGAAATTTAATCATCGAATAATTACCAACAAACTCAACGTTGTAAAATCAATTTTAAAACCATTGTTAAACAAATTGCAAACAATTAAAGTAATGATTAGTTTATTCTTCAACTAAAAACATAGCAAATATGCCCGCAACTATTGGCCAGCTCGAAAAATCGAAATTTTGACTTTTACAAAAATATTAAATGATATCAGTTCAGGGAAGGCAAAGTCGTGACGGCACTATTCTCCTGTCAACATTTTAGAAGAAACCTACTACGCACTTTCTTGTACTCGAAGTACGCTAGGTGAACCTCTTCGCTGTAGAATATACCACGACTTCCGTCGTATTCCAATTTCGTTCACAGTTCACGTATTCCAGTTACCTTGTGAAGAGCCCAAGTACCGATGCACCATGACTAACTGCGATCGTTAATGTAAAATATTGCATTAGCGTAGTCGTGGCCGGATAAAATTCAACACCTATAGGCTTGGCCTCTGTTAATTATATCTTAATTCTTATAAACAATCAGAACTGTAGCTAATTTCAATTGTTAAGACATTTAGATATCCTTGTGTTCCAATTAAATCTGAATTTGATTACAAAAAATCCTGAACTGATAAAGCTAATCCTGCTTTCAGTGACCTACAGCCTAATCTACATACTAGGCACGTGTTTGAATTAAACACAAAACAACGAACACCAATTCGCACTATTAACAATAAAATACTGCAAATTGTCGAAAAGTATAACTTGCCAGAAGCACGCTATCCAATGAGTTGTACGAACTGTCGACACACATTTAAGATAATTTAAATAAATAAGCCCTCTATTAGGTAGTAATTAAAATCAAAGATCAAAGAAGTCAATTCTTAACATAAAAATTGCATAAAATGGATCTGTGTAAATAAATAGTATATTAAAAATTGTAGATAACTAGAAAATATGCATATATAAACATCTCATTTTATTAAATAATAATGTGTAGAATTACAGTCTATTTCAATAAATGAAGATTCACGCAAATATTCTATCTATTAGAATAATAACTTTCAATGCATAAACAAAAGCTTCGCAAATAAACATCCTTAGAGGAGCACCAAAAATCGCAAATTTGACAAAAATATTAAAATAATCCAAATCTGGCAAAATAATAAATAAATAAGCCTTAGCAATGTATAAATTAGCGCAAATATATACGTAGAGTCAAAAAATTAAAAATGTAAGCAATTACAACCAAAATTAAATTATCATTAAAGCCTTGAATCGCCAAAGTGTACATTAAACAATTTTTTTTGTTATTTGGCGCAAACCGGACCCATCTTCTACACCGAGCTACCCAAAATTACAGTACATGACCGACATAAAGCCCAAGTGTAGTGTGGTGTATATCACTTGTGAATTATGCGGGCGATTATCTTTCAAACGTCGCATCTAAAGCAGTAAATTTATTGTTCTATCTGGTAATATTGCATTTTTATGATTAATGAACTGAAGATTAAGCCACCGCCCACACGGGTCCGTGATTTCACCCTCAACCGATCTTTTTATTCTCGATTTTCTTGAGTGGCATAATTGTAAGATAAAATATATACAAGATCTTTGATGACTATACAGGTGCTGAAGGAAGTCATATTTTAAGAAGTTGCAGTCATAGATAGAGCATGGCTGCAGTAGAAGCCATTTTGAAAGTATTGCGTTCAAGAAGTAATTATATTAATTTCAAGTGATACACTGTAGGTTTTGTACCTTTAACTGGCACTATTCATTACTTTTTTATTCCACAGTTGCCAAATAAAGGTCCCAACGTTAGGAGATTCAATTCCACGCCACCTGTATGTTATATTTATTAGCACCTTTTTACTGTTTTTAATTATTTCTCTTTAATGGTCTCTGTAATTTAAACAGCTTCGTGTAATTTTAAGTGCTACTTTCAACTTTGATTCGACGTTCAGATTTAAAAGGGTAATAGCATCATATATCTAAATATTTAATTTAAGCAAAAGTGTCTATTAGAGTTTCTGGGAGTGTCAAATAAAGAATTAATAAGAGAATCAAAATTATAGGAAATCCTGAATTTCTATTTTATATCTAAATATATCTATAATTAAATGAAAATGACCTAAACGAAGTTACGAATTATTGATAAATTTTGAGCATATTCCTGTCAAAGAAGTTTTATAATATCGCTCTAAAATAATTGACACAAGCGATATTAGCTAATTAAAATTTAATTAGTGGCAATTTCCATTAAAGTTAAAATTTATATACCATAACGACAAAAGCGTATGCGACAATATAAAGTGTACAATGGAACATTATTATTAAGGTTTTCATAAAATTAATTCAATTTTACACTATAACGAACACAACAGTGTTTAAATGTTCGTTAATTCTTCTTAATATAAACTGAAAGGATTTTCTTCATACCTCTGCATAATTACTGCAATAATATCCAAAAGTACGAGTCTTTACCTTAATTTAAGTACTACTCTTGTCGCTGTAACGTTTAGCTGATAACCGATATTTTTTATTTGAATTAAATTTTAGATAAAAGAACTATGGGCATTTAAGAACGTTGTGTATTTGACATATTTTACTTAAATAGTTACTAGTAACGTAAATTCGTTAATTAAGTTAATAAAATACAAATACATAAAATAATAACCTAGTCATAATGTAGCATATAATGTAAAAGTAATTTAAGAAAGTTTTGAAATGTAGGTAATTGAAACAGGTATTGCGACAACAAAATAAGAATCAAAAGCGCACAACAGGTACTCATATTTCAAACAATTGTAAGCAGAGTAATGTTTGGTATACGATGGTAGCTCTGTCTGAGTAATTTCAGGTCTATAACCTATTTTACTTTGACGTTAATAAAGGCACATGATTTAATTTAACAAACCTCTTATGTTTGACAAGTTTAACACTAGGCCGGACCACGCTTCAACCGATGGAACCGACGTTAACAGCGGGCACCAACTAGGTTACGGTGGTAAGCAGGACGGGGGTCAAAACTACCAGCAGGAATCGCTGTTAACAGTTCAGTCTCCAATCGGAAGCTACACAAGTTAGTTGAGGCGCCACTGTTGCCGCCTGCGGTAAGGGGTATCCCCAAAAGGCAACGACCAGCGAGACAGAACTGGTCGCTCGCGTTTATCTACGTTAATCCACTTGTAAAAATAGGCACCGCCCTACGCCCTCTGATTTGACGCAGATTCTACTCGGACCTATTCCCAAGTCTATAGGCTTCACAGATAATGGTCTTAAAGCTAAGTCTAGTCAAAATAAAACAACCAACTGGGGGAAGGGCATTTAGCCGTATAATCTATTCTAACCCAAAATAGGATATCACAACTATGACGGATATTATTCAGAGCTATCTTCCCATATAATAATAAATCAAAATATTACATAAACTAAATTAGGGTACACAAATGCCACCAATTAAACTGAGTCAAAATTAAACGAGCGTGTATGGAGTCGGTACCACCATCCTTCTTTGACTAAATTTACTGGTGTAGATATACTACATAAATATCTCTTACAATAACCCACAGTGATTAATACTGAAAATTAATGTTTATAGCTAATACAAGGCTTCCTTCGTTTCGTCGTCCCAAATAGGGACATACAGCGCTGCGAGGATTCGTAAATACTACAGGCTTCAACACACGCTTTGCAATAGTGTAAGAGACAGTTATGCCCTCTAACAGAACGCAGGGGGGGGGTGTAGATGCTGCTAGAGAATAAGCTCTCTGAATCCCAGACCACGCCAGGGAGGTTAAATAATTACCGTGGAGTCTACAAGGAGTCTTCAATCACGTCCGATGGTTAATTCCGGAAAAAATACATACAAATTACCGCGCGAAACCCTTAACTAGGCCACAAAAATAAGCTTTCCTATTCTCTAGCCTACTTTCGCGAACTTCTGCCGTTTCACAACGAACAGACGCGATGCGTCAAATTACTTATCGCCGATCATTTGAACTTAAACTGTTCGCCAATATGAAGGCCGCGCATACTTTATGGAGTGTATTATCAGAGTCTTTTTATATTACGAAAAACGTCAAACAACCAGCCAAACGAAAAATTCAATCCGTCAAAATCTAATAAAAAGTATTCAATTCAGAAAAAAGCTCAACTCTCGTTTTCATGACAAAAAGGCACGTTTTCTTTCAAAGGGGCTCTGGCTGCTCTGATCGTTCAAACTGAAGACACAAATCCTGACAGTACTAGGTGAATATTGAACTAAAAATCTGTCTAAATTTCGCATACGCATCCCACAAGCATCTGCGACGTGGATAGGGAAAATTATATATTCTCTTTGCATGTGGCTATAGAATATTCCCAAAAATGCCCACGTGATGAGCTGTAGTATCAGATAAAAATATATACCTGATTCTGTCTGTAATAAGGAAATTTACACCCTGAATTACGGCTAACCTAATTCCGGGTGATTTATATAGAACTAGCACATTTCTTTATTTATTTATTCGACTGAAAAATTATACAATTTCCCGTTTTTATCTTCATATTGAGCGGAATAATTGGGAGTTTTAATTTCTTGTCACAAATTGGCGCAGATTTGTTGTTTATTTGTGGTAGCTGTTTCGCCATAGTTTGCTATTCCATGTAGCAATCTAGTTCTTCCTTGTGAAGCAATATGGATTAAAACTTCAATTATGCCCACGAAAATGGTATACCGGAGGGAATTTGGTGTTCGCAGCTCTCCCAAAAGAAACAAATACTCGCACTAGTAACGCAAATTTTAAAAAATTGAATCTCTGATGAGTGAAAGTGGCATAAATCGTTCATCTCATCTACCCACGGTTTCTGTGGATGTCCTGACACGACTAAAGCGTTCACTTCGCAAGTCATTAAGGCGTTTGTTGCAGGAGACCAGGTATTCTTATTGAATGTATCAAATAGCGGCGAAAAGTTCTCGTCTAACGCCATATAAAGTTACGGTTGTATATGAGTTGAAGGGAGCAGATATGAATAAACGAGCAGATTATCGCCGTTGATTTCACACCTTCATTTTCCTAAACTCAAGAGTATTGTACATCGCATAGTTTACGAATGAAGCACGGTTCCATATAATTGTCTATGTGAACTCGCAGAACTCTCGATATTAGGCCGCTATAAATCCACATGTCATTCATAAAACACCTATTCACCCAGTTCAATCGGGATTCGGTGCATAATCTGCGCACAGATAATAGCGGGGCTACTGTTTTCGACCAGACTGCGGACAGTGAAGTGTACCGACGGATTTTGTTGAGCTGGGTCAAGATTATTACCAACATACATCACACGACTCCACCCTGTTAATTGCAAGCATCTTTGACGACTGGATAATTTCCAGGAACCAGTGGCCATCTAGATCTGCGGATTTAACAACACCGTACATCTTCATCTGGGGTTAATTAAAAAAGAGGGTTTACGCCACATGCGTCCAGACAGTATTAAATACGAAATCAACGGAATTGACACCAGCGTTCTCCAACGAACGGCTGTAACATGGAATGTGTTGAATTATGTCTTAAAGAGATAGAGGACATTTTCAACATTAGAGAGCTGTAACACATTAGTGTGTAAATAAATAAATAAAGAAATTACTACAAACACATTCTAAATAACATTCAGCCAGTTTCATACATGTTTAAAATATATTTAGAAGTACGATTATGTGCATGACAGAATATTAAGAGCCTAAACGTTATCTAAAAATAGTTATAAAGTTTTGCATATGTAACTTTGAATGCTTTAATTATTTGCTACCACTTACCTTATAAAACAGATACAACATAAAACTGTTGTTACAAACTCTGGTGGCACAATTTCATTAATTAAAATGTTCATGATCAATAAAGCAATTAAACGTCTAAACTACATCATTTGAGGGTACACAAATAAACAAAGACGTTCACTTCGAGTAGCAACATTTGTAGATAACTAAATAAAAATAACTAAGCAATTAAAAATATAATAGAGCACAAGCATATTTCGTTTGAATAATATTAGCCAACAAGAATTGTAGGTAGCCAACACATCATACATAGAAATAAAAATTGGTAAGCAGTAATTAGAATAAATGAGTTTCTGTTTGATTCAATTTGTTATTAATAATTAGTAAATAATGTGCAAGGCAAACATAAAGTAAATTAGGTCTATAGATGCACATTTTATGGTACACGTTTTTCGGCAATGAGTACATAGTAGTGAAACTGTCTGATTATAAAATAATAAAGCATACCTATACGTGAAACATTTTATATTGAAGTCCTTCAAAAATAGGTTGAACCGCAAGGAAGAAGAGATCGCAATAGAGATGGCATAACCAGTACACCAAGTAGCACAAAAGCATTTCTTTTTCTTTAAATGTCATATTCTAGATCAGAATGTAGACGACACTTTTATTGTCCTGAATTTTAAATTACATATAAGAACCTAAAGTTTTACACGGAGTCTGTCCTCTGCAAATCCACATAGAAGTTTTGATATAAAGGAGCTCCACAAGCGAGCTGCCTTGTTTTTCAGGGATCCTCAGGTATTAATTTGTGATCTAATGCCAGGGCTGAGCAAACGCGGTCCTAAAGTGTTGCAAATAGCTTGTCTCAATTTGTCGAATTCTGACAAAGACTTTTGGTTCTCCGAAAACAACAAGGAAGAACTCGCATACCTTATCTTTTATTTATTTTTATAAAAAGCTCTTCATTTTTACTGAACAAAAATGTCAATTATTCGAGTTACCAGTTGGTTTTTAATATCCTAAGTGTTGCTTGATTTTGATCCTCGATTAACGGCATTAACAAAAACAGTGTAAAAAGTACCTGAATAAAATTAAGTGTAGTATTTGGTTTAATATTTTTGAGCATGACCAACGCTTCACCTCTAGAACCTAGCATTCTTTATTTAATTTTAGAAGTACCCAAATATTGTGACCTTAAGCGATCCCAAATCGAAAAATTTCTTCCCACAAAAAACAAAATAAGCACAAAATTTAAAATACCTCGAAATTATTTCATTCGCCCTCAACGAAGCGGCTAAACTATTAAAAAATACTCAAAATGCTTCTTAAGACAACAAACCGTTTACCTTCTGCCAAAATCTGATATGGTTCCATAGTGTACTCGCAAATTATTTATATGTTCACTAGCGCTGATTAATTGTTTTCTAAATATAAACTGTGTTGCTATTCTTTCTTAAACGTTTGAACAACATTCTTTGTTGTAGTTGTAAGTGTAGTAATTACCATTTTTCTATATTAATTGATCAAAAAAATTTTAATTTTCGGATTATTTTCATTTTACACATAACATAGGGGTTGAAATTTCTCATTTAAAATTAACGGAGTAAACACCTTTTACTAAATACTTCTACCACTTCAACTAGTTGAACATTAAACAGTGCCATCGCTCTCTTTGAAATTATCGCTCAAAGTGCGACGAGCGTGATTGTGCTCCTCTTGTTTAACCTACCGTAATTAATTCGACAACACGTGTGTTCAATGTAACTGTAGTAAATTTACTTGCAAACAAATTTATTTATTGTGCTTTATTTAGAACGACAAAATTTGCGTGAGAAAACAATTAAATGCTTTTATATAACTTTTATCGCCCCCACTACAATAAAATTGAAAACTTCAAATTAATATAATAAAAACCTCATTAAAAAATTATATATGAATGAAATTAGATATAAATCGATTTATCTCTTCACTTGGAGCTGATACAATTAATTTTGAATTAACAAGACACCGAACCCATTAATAAATAATCTAAAGATTACATTAAACAAGATTACTAAATGTGTCATCGAATATGTCAGATTATGGAAAGATAAAGTTCAAAATAATGAATATAATAGCACTTTCTGGAATAATTTAGCAGCCACTGACCCAATTCATCCTTTGTAATCTCAATTTATATTCAGCTTTTGCCACCTTCCTTTCTGTAAAGATAACGAACTCATGCAAAAAGTGTTTTTTACACCGCAATATATATATATATATATATATATATATATATATATATATATATATATATATAT
>JAHWXV010246360.1:0-13316 GCA_024586415.1 Phrixothrix hirtus | reverse complement strand
TATATATATATATATATATATATATATATATATATATATATATATATTACTACCAATATTGCTGAATAATTTATATTCTGAATATAAATTATTCAGTAATATTAATTGTAATATATATAATTTAGACAATTTCGCGTACTACAAACTAACGTTCCTCGTTTTGAATGTTATGTGAAGTTTTTTCTGCATTGAAGGCATTATGCTCCTTCAATGTATGGCTGTCATCATTAAACTTCACTTAAGGCCAATATAAGCAACACTTCATAAGTTCAAATGTAAAACGGTACAATAAAAAGTAGTATTCTAATTTTTTAGTTTTGAGAGTGCATAATTAAAATAAATTGTAATATTCTAACCAAATTAAATAATAGATAACTGTACTTTTCTTACTTTTGTTATCAAAATAGTACGTTATTATTAAATAATAAAAAAAGTTATAGTTTAATCTTTGATTTTATAATTCATATATATATATCAATGCACACTTTACACAACCTGAGAAAATGTTGCAAAAATGGGCGGGAAAATGTGGAAGAAAATACTATAAAACCGTTTATAAATTGGGTTTTTAACCGATTTTTCAAAAATGTTGCAGTTTGATTTCTTTAAATTTTGCAAGTTCATTTCTAATGATATACTACATATAATATATTTTTTTCACAATTTTTATACAGTAACTTTTTTTATTAGTTAATAGTAACGGAACATAACGTAATATCTTGCTAATAAAAACACTAAAAATGCAGTTATCCACTATTTAAATTTGGTTATAATATAACAACTTATTTAACTAAAATACAATCACTATGCGCTCGCAAAATTTAAAACATTTACAAGAATATCTTTCATCATAGCGCTATACATTTGAGATTGTGAAGTGGTATTTATATTAACCTTAAGGTTATGTGGTACCAAAGTTTTGTCTTTCTATCCATTCCATACCTTATATACTAGATCTGGGCGTTTACCAGAACCCTCAAATAATATGTAAATAAATTTCCGGTTTTTAGTTTGTGTAATGAATATGTGAAATTTCTTGTCAACGAGAGAAATGGCAAATAACTAAAAAACTATCGCATTGAGGTATAGGGATACCTTATATGAATCTAAATATAATTTGATCCTCTATCGAATACGATAACAAAAACATACAAGTCCAAAAATTAACTTTATGGCAATTTTCGGATAGTTGTAAAGGAGTCTCATTAGCGTTCGCCTTCAACGAATTTTTAAAAAGTTAGTTATGCAGTGGTATACTTTACTATCATTTAGTTTTTCGTTAAAAGTTTCATAATTGTATCTCTTTCCAGTTTACAGTAATTCGGTATTATTGAAGCCTCTATTTTGGTCTATGAGAAATGAAAATAATTTTTTTCCCAAAAACTATAAGTTATGTAAATACTGTTTTGATAAAAGTTACATTAAATTTTATTCAGATTCATAATATGAAATAAGAATATAGACATTCCATTTAAAATAACGAAGTTAGGGGCAATTTCCTGTATTGCTGGAAGTCGCGCCATCTCGAAAATATTTTAAGTAGATAGAGCAGGTAATTCAAGATAATTTACCAAAATTTGACTTTAATGCCTCTATTTGTTTTCTGGATACTTCTAACCTTCCATGACGGTGGGACATATGGGATATATATATACTGAAACTTTATAATATATTTGAGTTATTTATTAATAACTTGACAATATCCTTTCTTCAATTTTATTTTTTATAAAATGTGTGGAAGTAGTTTAAATTTCACTAATATCGAGTTATAATAACATTAAACATAAAAAGGAAATCCCAAAAAAACGCATTAAAATTATTGTTAAAACGAGTTTTAACCATAATTTGTTGAATTTACGGGCCTCTCAAACAATCCCTCCTATTCTATTCAAGACCAGTAAGACTAGAAGACATTTCTACGCTCTTGTTAATGACACATTTAGTACCATTTAGAACCATTTAGTGCCATTAGTTTACTCAAATAGAATTAATAAATATCCTCACTGGTCCACATGAGACATAATCAATCATCTGAATCTAAAAAACAATTACCATAAAAAATACCAAAAGTACAATATTTCAGACCTGTTGGAATTTAAAAAACTTAGAAAACTATTCAAAGCCGAAATAAAAAATCTTACGACAATTATGTGGAAATGAATGAAAAAAGTTTAATATGTAATCCGTTCAAATTTTGATTATTTATCAAAGTCAAAATAACAACGATAGTGTACCAAGTATCATGATTCTTGACAACGATAGTTATAATAATGGAGATGGCATTGCTCAAGCTTTTGCTAAATATTTCAACTCAGTTTACACAAAATCTAATAGCTTGGATCTTTATGCACTAAATTATGCTATAAGTGATAGTAATTGCTACTACTTTCACGAGATAAACGAAAATGAAGTTCTTAATGTAATAAATAAAGTGAAAAGACCTATTAGTCCGGAAAATTTACCATCTTATGTTGTTAAAGGCTGATCCGAATTTTTAATAAATCCCTTAACATACTTATTTAACTTATCATTGAAATCAAATAAATTCCCTAATTTATGGAAATTATCTAAAATCTGTCCAATATTCAAAAAAGGAAAATGGAATAATGTTTCGAATTATAGACCTATTTCCATAATTTGCGTACCAGCTAAAATATTCGAAATAATAGTATACAATCGAATTTTCAATAATGTAGTTAACAATATTAGTATTTATCAACATGGTTTATTCCCAAATCGATCCACTTGTCGAACCTTCTTAACTTCAGCGAATACTTATATAAAACTTTTTACGCAACTCATTTATATTTATACTGATTTTGAGAAGGCCTTTGATGGAGCTGATCACAGTATTTTGATTATGAAATTACACAAATTAGGTTTTCATGCTTCGGCTCTAAATTTCTTATACTCGTATCTGCAAAATAGGCAACAGTAAGTATTTTGCAATGGGTATACATCGCAAGTTTATACTTCAGATATCGGCGTCCCACTGGAGTCTAACTTAGAGCCACTGTTATTTTTAGTTTATGTAAACGACATTACAATTCATTAACTCTTCGAAAAAATTGCTATTTGCTGATGATTTAAAAATATATTTTATTGCTCAAAATTCTGACGATTACTTAATGCTACTTAGAGATATTAATAACCTTTTACAACGGCACAAATATAACAAATTATATTTCAACACTAATAAATGCTGCATAGTCAGCTACAGTAGAATTTCCGCAGTTGAATATAACTATTATATGAGCAACCATAAACTTAAAAGGAAAATTCAAATTAAAGATCTTGGTGTAACGTTTAATAACCAATTCAATTTTAATCGCCATATCTCTAATATCATCAACAAATCCTTCAAAATTTTAGGCTTTATTAAACGTAATTCTATATTATTTGAATATCCCTCTACATCCTTAAAATTATACAATGCTTTAGTAAGACCTAATTTAGAATATTGCTTAATGATTTGGAGTCCATGGCAAAAGTATCTCCTTGAATCTATAGAAAACGTACAAATAAACTTTATGAAATATTATGAATTCAAAAGAACTCGCTCGTATCCTAACCGAGATACCTTATTCTAAAAACAATTATGTCAGCAATATGGTATCACTTCTCTAACTCAAAGACGTGCCATCAGCGCCATTCCATACTCATATAAACTCTTTAATAATCAAGCAGATAACTCCGTATTACTTAAATATATTTTATGATATATTTTAATGTTCCCAAATCAGAGCTTAGAAATGCCAATACATCTTCTTTACCTACTCTTACTTCAAATTATGCTATCAATTCTTCTTTATACAAAGTTTACAGTATGACCAATACCCTAATTAGAGATACCAATTTAGATTTGTTTAATACGAATACTATTACTAGTAAAAAAACTATTTGAGCTTAGTAAACTAGTTGGTTTAATTAATGTTTGAGCGTCATTTTATTTTTTAAAAATAATACTTAACAGGTGGCACCATTACGATCTACGCATTCTTGTAGTCTTACTCGAAAATTTTCCATTACTTTCCGTAACATTTCCGGTGTAAGACATGCAACCCCTTCTTGAATTTTTAGTTTTAGTTCCTCTAGCGTTTGCGGCCACTTAACGCACACTTTGTTCTTGAGCCAATCCCAAAGAAAAAAGTCGCATGTGGACAAATCAGGCGATCTAGCCGGTCAAGCAATGTCTCCATTCTTGGATATGATATGGTCCGGAAAGAGTTTCCTTAAATCAGCAATAGTTACACGAGCAGTATGTCTGATACCGCCGTCTTACTGGAACCACGTAATCTCAGGAATTCGAACCAGTTCTTGCCTCAAAAATGTTGTGACCATGTTTGCGTAACTAAATGCAGTAACGGTTGTAGCATTTCCTCGAACATCTTCAAAGGACAATGGTCCAATAATACCAGATGATGAAAGAGCACACCATACTGTCACCTTAGGATACGCAAGGGTTTCTCAATAAGCTGAAGCGACTTTTCAGCGCTCTTATATCGGCTATTCTGTTTATTTACACAGCCGTTAAGATGAAAATGGGCTTCATCTGACATAAACATATGGTGGATTAAGTTTTCTTCCCTATCCAAATGCTGCAATATTCCTTGACAAAAATTCAGGCGATTAACCAAATCAGCTTCTTTTAGTTCTTGGATAACTTGAATTTTATAGAAGTAAAACAATAAGTCCTTATGTAAGATTCGACGGTTCACTGATCTTTAATGCTAATGCATATTTAATTGCAGGACTTTTGGACTACGTGTTATGGCAGGTCGAACTCTGCCAATGCTTTCTGGCGTTCTAACACTTCTTGCTGCTCCTTTTTGTTTTAAATTTAAGTAGATCCAATTTCTTCAAACTTTTTTTCCCATAAATTAATTGCATAAATATACGGTACCCGCCCATGACGCGGAATATTGTACTGATTGCGAAATAACCTTCTCACAGTTATCGCGGAGTTATCATTTATATAATACGCTTTAAGACAGAAAGCACGATGAACACCTAACCACTGTTCCATGTTTACTAAATGGCGTTAAATGAGTGACAATTTATCATTAACTTCAGCGCCCTCGCCCAAACGTCAAATGAATTACAGAGTTTTTAAGTTTTCCAACTTCACTGACGAACCCTGCGAGTATTATTATTTTTATGCTGTTTGTAGATTATGTGTATATTATAACTCTGTATTATTAAGCCTTATATGGGTTCTTAACCTGTTGGCTCTAATTAATTAAATAAATAAGTATTATTGGTCGTTACAATTGCTTTTTCTCAAAATATAGATCGTCACAAATATCGTAGTCGCCCTATTTAACAGTCAAAGTATTAGAAGTACTAAAAAATGTTATTAGCACAAGCTTTAAGACTAGCGAAACCTAATATGTTGATATTAAATTTTCACTTTCTCACCTCACTGCGCAAAGTTAGGATGTAATTTAGATTTTCAAATGACACCCTACCCCGAAATTGCTATTATTGGAAATTTCTGGTTTTCTGGAATGCAATCGCGTAATAACATTATAGGTTTTCATAATAAATTTTTAGGAAAAAATGCAGTTTTAGAGAGAAGCCTTCTTTATCAGATAGGTTAACGAATAATTTTAATCTAGTCAATTAGATAATAGTCTAAATACTGTATCAATAGATATATTTAAGTACATTATACGAGTGAGTTTTCCTCTGTGTCCAATACAATATTTTTTATAATCCCCGTAATATATTAAAAAAACCTAGTAAGGTTTAGCAAATAAAGGAAATCAAAATTAAACTTAAACTAAGATGTAGTTTTACTAGTTTGTGACAACCCATTTTGTACCTAGAATTTAAAGTACTTTTCTTCATAAAAGAGAATGTGACAATTTAGCAACTGAAAAGAGGCAAATAAGTCAAATTTTATATAGTTCATAGAAAAAAAAAACATTGGAGTACTGTGAAATATCCATTCTTATGTACACAAGTGCGACGTAGCTAAGAAATCTAGGAATTTTATAATAGGCATTCTCTCCGTGACTTTTTTGTTTACAAATGGTTTTTCTAAATCTACCCTATTGGGAAATTACTTCAAACAAAATAGGTCCCTATATATACTTGAAAAAGTTCTTTCATATAGTATAATCCAAAATATACGTCATGTTAATAAATTTTTCTTCCAATCTCCACCTCGAACAAACTCCTTTGACGATGAATAACAATAAATCTTCAATTTATGAAAAAAACTTGTGGGTGCACCTCCGAAATTTAAAAGAATGGATTATTTCATTTTTGAATTAGCGTGGACAAAACGATGCTACATTGGAAAATATTTTCATACGAAAAATGTACTGATATACAGGGTGTAAAGAAAATAGCATTTGCCCTTCTAACAGGTGATAGAAGACATCAATACAAACAATAAAGTCTTATACAACAACAGTCAAAATGTAACGGTTTTCCTAAAAAAAATTAGTAAAAGACAAAACTTTGCCACAACAATAGTCAATAATGAATGAATAGTTTTATTTGGGAGTTGCCCAGAATATAGTCCTTCGTATACATAATAAAACGTTGAATACAATTTTTTAATAAAGGTAATGGGTAAGCCAAAATTTAATAAAATGTATTACTTAAAATTATAAATACTACTAAACCGAAACTTGGCAACGCTTAAAAATTCAGAAAACCTTTCATTCATGAACAGGGGTCAAATACCGCAGTAGAATACCCAAATAACTACAATATTATTAGTTTACGACTTAATAGGTGGTTGAAAATATTTTGTACTACATTGATGAAAAGCGTTTTGTTATTCATTCAAGATTTCCTAATTTCGTTACAGAGAAATAGTTTACTCTATTTGGCATCACGCAAGAGTTTGGACCAGTATTACATGGAAACATCAATATGTTGATCGTAACGCGCACTTCGCATCAGATATAATGAAACGTTTAGTAAAACCAAGAACTTAATAATCTGTGTTACAGTTTTCGGTGGCATAAATTTTCATACATTATGTAAACCTTGTTTCATTGAGTCAACATAAATGGTAAATTATTATAACACGAAAAGTAGCAGTTAATGCAGAATAAATGGCAAACTTTTGTACAATGGAGTTGGTCTAATAGCGATTGATAATTTACATTTATGTACTGTACATATTTAATTATTTCTCCTTCTTGGGGTTATAGTTCGTGACAAAAATTTTTAAATTTATCCTGATATTAAAGTAGTGAAGATTCATGTACTGTATCAATTATTCGAAGTTACATTTGAATTACCGTCAAGTTTAAATTATACGTTGTGTATCATTTTCGTCTTATACAAAAGGTAAATTTTAATAAAAGTGTTGGTTTAAAATCAGGTAAGAGGAGATATTGTTTTAACGGTAAAAATTATACGCAATAGGACATTCTTGTCTTTGTTACAAATGGTACCGTACGATTTCTGTTGCCGTCTCAACCCTCATATAATTTATTATCCTAAACAAATGGTTCAACATAAGCGCCAGCAATAAACTATTCTTCCAACACAACCTTTACTTATTCAAATTATGAATAATTCCGTTGTTTTTGTAATTCCGGGTTTGTTGATTTATTGAAGATAAATGTTCCTTCATTGTTGTTGCTTTAAAATAATACACGATGATCAAGCTTTACTGTTAATGCGGTCCTTTTTTCCGCAACCGTTGTGTTGATCGTTTAACAAACTTTTCAGTAATTACGTTAATATTCTGAATTTTTAATTAGTGTTTATTTATCACCGTTATTTGTATCGGCCTTTTATATTTTCTACTAATTTTCACATTTTTAATGCGAGTAACTTATTTAATCTCCATTTTAACAATTTATTTGCAAAATGGCCTCCTTTACATAAGCCAGTTCATTTAACATCTTTATTATTTTCACTGCGCACCCACGCCTGCAACTTTCTAACACCAATTTACAACTTGCAGTTCCTGCTTTTACGTATCTTTCACAATAATTTTTAAACAAATTTAACTTATTTCTACGTGTTAGCTACTCCCATCTTAACTTTATAAATCTTGTATTTTGTTCTTTCGAGCATTTTAATTTTTATGTTTTCCTTGTATTTTTATTAATTTATTGTAACCTAACGTAATTTGAAGCATGTGATCATTTAAATTACAGTTCTCAGTATGCTATGAAAAAAATTCATTCTCAGTAATAATTATCTATCAAACTGACAGTTTCAATTTTTCATATTTTACAGAACGTTTTCAAGAATTTAAAATGAAGAGTTAACAAATGCGTTGAATGCAATGGTTATCAATTCGTACATTTATTATAAATAAATTTCCCATTTTAATTTAATAATAGAGTTCTTTCACCAAATCTGTTGACATACAATTTACAGGCTATGAATTGAATTTAGTTGGCGTACATCTATCTAAGCTACGCCCTACAGAAAAATTCCATACCTTACTGGGAACTGAAATTTAAATGATTACATGTTATAAAATTGCAGAATATTTTATTTACTAATAAGTGCAGATTTTTCAATTTACTGATAAATTTAGCCGCTATTCAAATATCTTGCCACGAATTGCAACAGTCACTTTTTCGAAATGTAAACTTGTACACAAAGAAATTTGACACCTTCGATTTTACAAGTGAACATCATTGAGGACAGTAACTTTTGTAGTTTAAACCCTCCATAATTGTTGTAATTTATCACTCTTTCGGGTAGACGCCCGCAATAAACCCTTTTGTCGTTGCAGGAAATTCTTTACATAACAGAAAATGGGTCGATACGGTAGAAAAAATTTGAATGCAAAGTTGCTAAAATGCGGTAGCTTTAATTTGAAATATCTCGCTAACGGCTGGCAATAACGAAAATAGTTATACTGCTGTATTTTCGATTTGTTGCCACATGTTACAAGAACGTACACTGTTTTCTTTACACCCTGTATACACGTAAATACGTTATTTAACATAGTCTAATCAAAAATATGCGGTGTTTCATAAATTTTTTCCAACCCATTAAAAGCTTTTCAACTTGATAGAAGTTCTCTTAGTTTGGATACACCAATTTGTTAGCAATACATCAAGTAGGCGTGATAGTGGACGAAACGACCGGGATCTTTTTTTAAAAACCGTCGTATAAGAAAATAGCTCTATAAAAAATTGTTACAGTATTTACCTAAATACATTATTTCGCACTGCCTAATTAAAAATATATGTTATCTTGAAAAATTTTAAGTTCTGCGCCCTACCTCAACTAACCTTCTTCATCGATTATCAAAAGCTTCCATATTCCTCTTTTCGTTAGTACCCTATAAACGTGAAGTCAATTTATCAAGCTTTTTGAACTATCATGAACGAAAGATCGAGTGCGGGTTACCGGAATCACGATAAAATTAACAAAAACGTGCATATGGACCTCAAAACGTAAATATTTGATGAAATTAGCATATATGAACTTTTTAACATAATCTAATAACCACGCTATATGATTGTATATGGGGAAGTTGAAAATGATGCAAAACTACTTCTAAAAAAACAAACTAAATTTGGCGTTTTCTCTATTAAAATATTCATATTTTTTAAAACGAAATCAACAGATATGACGTTATAAACAAAATATTTATCTATTTTATTAGTCTAAAAGAATTGTTAATCTAATGAACGAAATTCAAAAATTTTGATTAATTTTTTAAATTGTCTGAACGAATAATAGGGACAACGAGAAACAGAATATTCAGCGGTCTTACAAGGCCCGAAAACACATTTTTTGTACAAATAAAACATTTTATTTTCCAATCGTTGACTGCGGATTGTGTTGATAATTTAACTTTTGTCGCTTGATTAAAAACATATGGGTTGATCATATTTTCAGGAAAGAAATTGGCGTTTTTTTTGTGAATATATAGTGCGTTGCACTGAAAATGCAGCACCTAGGAATAATGGTCGGATTGTAATAAAATTCGGTGGAAATATATATTTAACCGTAACTAACAAATGATGGAGAATGAAAACGAGAGAAACATAAAAAAGTTTATAAAGTGTCAATAATGTGTTGAAATTCCTCTTATTCTTACACACTAACTAACACGCCTAGGAATTAAGCAAATCAGGCGATCGATGTCTTCTTGGGACACACAAACCCAGACAACTTGTACTTCACAGGGAAGAGCAGCTGCTATTGCTAGAGGGTGCTGTAAGTTAGACAAATGTCTTGACATCACATCCCAGGCATGTTCAGTGGATGATAAATTGGGAGAGCGTCACGGTCATGCTAGTAAATTAATTTTGTGGGCAACAAAGTAGTCTATTGTGACACGTGAAATGTGTAGACGTGCATTATCCTGTTGAAAGATTCCATATTCAAGCTTTGACCCCACAAAGACCTGACCCAACAGCAACTTCCTTTCTAGAAATTCCTAACTGACGATTCAAGTACAACTGTCACAGAAACGCGACAATTAATCCACGAATTAGGTAAAATCGCGGAGGATTCCAAGAGTGACATTTTACTGCTCCAAGCACCGTACACGACTAAGGACCACAAAATTCCGGGAATGCCAGTCTCCAGCTTCAAAATCACAATAGGGCGCTTGCCCTGTGGCGACCACTATTATTCTAAACAAGAACATAACAACAACCGTAGTGGGTCAACTTAGTGATACCCACTACGTTTGTGTGGAAGCAACAACTGATTCAGGAAGCTGGATACTAGTAAATTCCTACTTTCAGTTTTCAGATGATATTGACGTTCATCTTGGAAAACTCCGTAACATTGTACAAACTTGTAACAACAGGCTTATCATATATGCTATGAACGCAAATGCCAAGTCGCTTATGTGGCACAGTGACCACACAGACAAGAAAGGGCAGAAACTCTTACAATTTATACAATCAAATAAACTCGATATACTAAACCTTCTCAACAACCCTCGTACCGAGCAATACACGAACCAACGTAGTCGATACCCTCTGTACCCTACAATCATCACACCTTATAAAAGAATGGCAAGTGACAGAAAATCTAACCAGCAGTGACTACAACGCAATTACTTTTACAATCCAAAACACAATACAATACCTATAATTACACAACTTCCAAAAACTTATAATTACAAAAAACAAATTGGACGGCACTACAAAACTTTTTTAAACTACCACCCCACATACAAAGAAATGATGACATACACGAACACGCTAAGACCATTACAAACGTCATAACAGACGCTATGAATCTTGCCATTCCCAAACACCACCGGAAAATAAGAAACACGACAACATTCTGGAACAACCAACTGACAGACTTAAAACGAAAAGTTAGGAAAGCTCGCAAAACGTATCAAAATACAATAACTCCCGATCTGCGATTCTTACATCTACAAAGATACAGATATTTAGAAATTCAGTAAGCAAATGAAATTTACAATACAAAAATAACCAAATTAATAAAATTCACAGAGGCGGAGTTAAAATAAATTCCTGGGGACTTCCCTACAAGATTGCGGTGTACAAAATTAACATGTTGGCGGAAATAAACACCTTACTTAAAAATGACGGAACTTACACTACCACTTATATAGAAACTGTAACATACCTACTCCACAACCTACTACCAGACGATGACCTTAACACAGATAACGACACCCAAGAATTACTTAAAAAACATAACTACTCAGATATAACTAATCAAAATATATCACCACTCATTGCCACCAATGAAATTAATGACGCTATAGATACGTTAGCCAACAAAAAAGCTCCCGCACCAGACAAAATTACAAATGAGGTCTTAAAGACCCTAAAAGACCCCCTACTCCCTCATACTGACTACCTTTTACAACGAATGCCTACAACAACGAATAATACGGAATATATGAAAGCAGGAAAATGTCCAGGTTATCAAAGAGGGACTAGGCAAAGATCCTCAAAACACTAAATCATACAGGCCGATCTGCTTACTAAATGCTCCTAGGCAAGCTACAAGAGAAGATTCTGAACCAAATACTGACATTACACGTTACAGACTACGATTACAGTAATGCACAATAGGGGTTCAGAAAAGGCAAATCGACTGAAAATGCCATTAATAAAATATTAACCTCTATTAAAAATAGCCACTCGAAATATACCGTACTCGCCTGCATAGACTTCAGAGGTTCCTTTGATAATCTCTGGTGGCCTGCGTTATTTCGCAGGCTCCAGAGAATAAACACACCAAAAGACCTCATCTAAACCACAAAAAGCTACTTTAAGGACAGGTACGCAACGATAACAAACATTCACAAAAATATTACTAAAAGATTTACTACAGGTTGCCCACAGGGCACTATCTGTGGGCCACTGTTTTGAAACATAGTACTCGACGACCTGCTCCTGGGATTAGAAACAGACGACTCCATCTTTGAAACTGTAGCCTACGCAGATGATCTTGCATTATTTCTGGAAGCCGAATCCAGAAAAGACCTAGAGACAAAACTATATGCCACACTCGCAAAGATTCAGAACTGATGCTCGGAGGTCAAACTTAAAATATCACCAGAAATAACTTCATACGCCCTGTAGAGGGGAACTTTGCAGAGGAACTTAGTAATGAAATAGGTATCTAGAAGTCAGGACCGATGAAAAATAAAACCTTATTGAGTACACTACTAATATTTGCGAAAAAGGGACCAAGATTATGCAAAAAATAGCCAGAATAGCGCAAAAATATTTCCAGGTTACACTGACCAGCGCCAGATTATACCTGAATAACATTCTTATGGACATATTATTGTACGCTGCTAGTATCTGGGTAGAACAAGTAAAATGTGGCTCACTTTACTAGAATATAAGTTCTACACAAACAGGATCACTACTAAGGTTGTCAGGGGCTTTCGGCACTACGCCGCTTGATTCCCTATCGGTCGTCCTTGGTATCATTTCCGCTACATTGCAAATAAACAAAAAAGCTGCCAGATACTGGCTTAAAAAAGACGACATTGACAAGGTCCAAAAAACAATACGCGTAAAAGCAGAAACAAAATCTTGCATCATAAAGCGGATACTAAAAATGTGGCAAGAAGAATGGGACAACTCCACCAAGTGCAGAAGGATCCACCAAATCATACCGGGTGTCCGATTTTGTAAGCTTAAAAGATACGTTTACCCTTCCAGAGGACTTATACATTTTCTAGCAGGACACGGATCTTATACATACTACTACACAATTAATAGCAGATAAATATCAGACTGCATATGCGGACAGAATGGCTTTTTTTCCCGATTGTGTATGATTAAATATTCATATAATTATATATAAATATTAGTTATAAGACAATATATGATGTTGCACATAAATATTAATGGGAAAAT
>JAHWXV010246346.1:0-21430 GCA_024586415.1 Phrixothrix hirtus | reverse complement strand
TTGTGTTCTCTATCCTTTATTGTCAACTTTTAAGTCCTATTGTGCACTTTGAAAAATTGACTTATGGCCGCGAAGATTGGCAAAATACCCCTATGTGCAATGTTTCCATAAATCGGCACGATATATGTAAATTAACGTGAAAGTCGCATATTGCAACTAATCGACAACAAAATTTAAAGTTATTGATTCAAATTCAAAATCCAAGGTGTTGTATTGAATAAACCAACAGTAGAGAAGTTATTTTAAACGCCCAACAACGAGAAATATTAGTCTTTTCTGATTAACCAGAATCGATGAAGCATCGCAAAGATACAGTGTAATTATTCCAGTGACCGGAACATCGTCAAACATTGATTTAGAGAAGGAACAAATTATAATTAATTTGTTACACGTGCGAACGTAGGGGGCAAAAATTCGCTCTACATTCAACAAAGTAATTTCCATAAAAATCAGTTTGGGAAATAAACAGCGAGGAAATTGACACCAAAGATCTACGACCACAAATAAGTTAACTCAAATTCGGGAGAGACGCAAAACGGGAAATTTCAAAAGACTTTCAATTAAATAGTTAAGAAATTTGATTTATTTAAATCTCGAGATATTCTTTTATATAAAATCCAGGTAAACTGCAGCTGAATACCTTTATTTAGACAATATTATATAATTCTTTTAGTATTAGAGTAACTTTTTTGCTACAAATATTTTATTTTTTGTAAATATAAAATTTTGTACTTGTAAGCCATAAATTTATTTTAACTAATCTCATTACATCTTTTATTGTTTTTATTATTTTATTGTTTTATTTCATTATATATTACATACAAATCACATAAATTTTATTTCGTATTTAATAAATACATTTTACTCAGGCATTTGGTATTTATTCGAGAAAAGTAACAAAGCGTGATTTTAACAATAAACCCGTAGCGGGTGAAAGGTAGATAACACGACTAGTACTGTCATTAGTGCACAGATTGGAGCTATCCCAAACGAAATTAGTTGGAAGTTGAGCCCAAATAATTAAATTGATAGGCGCTCGACTAGCCAAATAATTGTAATAAAGCGACCAAAAACCTAAAACGTAAATTCGTTCAACAAATGCACAAAAATTATCTGAACTGAAATTTAAGCAAATTCAAGGCTGTTAAATCAATTTTAAATATCTAACGCAAAGTTAGTTTTGATTATAATCAAATTTGGTACATTTAGGGTGAATTGGATAAAAGTCAATTAAATATTTAATTACAATTAAATACTTGGTCAACACTTAAATTCTATACGCCGTATCTGGTTGGTTAAAAGTATTCTAACATTGCAAGTCGATTGGTCGAGGAATTAGGAAAGTAATAACTGAAAACTAGAATTATAATGGAAAAAGGCGTAATTATTCAACAACATTACTAATGTTAACCAACTACTTATTGCTAGTGTGACATAAGTGTTGAGGATTTATGTGTAAGTGCTGCAACAACGCTACCGATAGAATATATTCGGTCAATAGTACCGTGCTTGATACAGTCGCCCAGCATATGGGTAAGTTTGTGCTGGTTCGTGGATGCCAAACACATTGTTGTTCGCATTACTAATAATTATTTAACTTAATTATGAATAGTATAACCAACCGACAGAGTACATTTGTCCAACAGTACCGTGTATAATAAAATCGCCCAGAATAAGAGTACATGAATGCTCGCACTATTAATAATCATTTAGTTTAATATGTAAATTAGATTACTTTAAAAAGACAGTTACGGTTAGTTACTCCTTGTTGAGCACGATAACCACACCAGCGAAAGAAATTAACGCATCATTTTTGAAAACTAGTTGAAAATTTGTGCAAAATCATTTTTAAAGCATTTAGCGATAAATTTCAGTGAAGATGAAACAAAAATTAAGAGTGAAACCACTAATACAAACAATATTCAAAATTAGCAATCTAATTTCGCGATGATCACTATTTTTCCAAATTTCTTGTAATTGCCGTCCAAGCTCTCGTTGATCGATTAAACGCCGAGAAACTGCTTTAAGTCGTCTGCCCATTATGTCCCACACGCGTTCAATCGAGTTAACGTCGAGACTTCTAGCTTGCCATCACATTGTTGCATTATCACTTCGGCAAAATATGGTTTTACAGGTCAAGCGCTTTGTGGTTTCGCGTTAACGTATATAAAAATGAATTCATTTCCTGAAAAGGGCATTACATGAGGTTCTAAAATATTTGCAACATAAAAAGCCTCTTGGTATTACCACCAACTTCGCGCGATGCTTGAAAGTGATACCTCCCCAGATCATAGCAAAACATAACGTTCACCTGGCCGTCTATACAAACGCATCCGTCAATCACTGCTATAGAAACCCCAGTCAATCTCCAACTAGTTGGCATGTTAAGGTTAATCTGGCTCTGATATGTTCTAAGGCCAATTGTGGTCCCGTTTCAGGTCTTCTAGGTGCTAAATTAGAACCACATAACTGCTTTGTTATGATAACAGAGTTCACGCGGGTTTCTTCCAGGCTGCTTTGCAGCTATGGAATCGTAATGAAGCGCTCTCTTAACGTTTTCAATCATAAAAAACGACCTTGGATAGCAGCTGTGGCTCGATTTCTGCCTTGAACTGATCTTCTTTAGTATCCATGGGTTTCCTGGTACCGAGCCAAAACCCTGGACATTGTTGATTAATTGGCACCAAGCGTTGAGCGATGCAACACTGACTGCGGCCTTCTTCTGCCAATTACTACACACTACTTCTTCTGGTGCCTTTTGGTATCCACAGATCACGATTTCGTCCTTTTTGCCCAGTGATATGAAACAAAGACCAGAAGGAATTCAATTTGGATATACGTTGTAGTCAAAATACTGACAAATCAGTTCTTTTATTAATTACAGGGAACCATGACAACTAAAGGAATAAAAACGTATGTAAGCACAGTCAATGGTAAGGCTTCCCGATATCAAAATTATTATCGCAAAAGTAACTAAACTTTTCAGTGATTGGGAAAAAAATGCAATTGCTGCGTTAATTTCTTTCGCCAGTGTCCATGTGAGCGGCGAAGTGCTTGATGAACCTTAGTATGCGAGCAGCGAGATCGCAGCACAAAGCTATGTGTTTTAGAAAGAATACGGGTTATCTACGAATAGTGCATTACTTCCTTTACTCCTATATACATAGTAGGTTCCATAACTACCTGACCTCTCATGTTTGCAGAAGAGATAAAACAAATATATTATTTTTCAACACACTTGTTACATCTCAATATTAACAGCTCTGCACCCTGAAGTTAAGCTCATTGCCACAACTAAATTTTCTCCCACCAAAACTTTTCTTTAAATCCCTAAAGAAGTAAAAGTCGCTTGGAGCCAGATCCGACTATGGGAGTCATTGATTTCCTAGAATTTACAATTATAAATAGCTGCTTGTGAGACTGCCGCAGTATACACAGGTGCGTTGTCGTGCAATAGATTCACTTCTCGTTGCAGGTTTCCTCCTCTGTTTAATACTCGCACAACTTGTGTAGAAGTAAAGCATAATATTCGCCGTTCAAATCAATCATCAACCGAATCCCAAGTAATGTTGACTGACTGACCTTAGACTTTATTGGCGGTGATTCACTCCAAAACCGACATCCGTCGACAATCGTTTCGTCTCCAGTAACAATTGATTCGGTTACTTCCTTTTTCTTGTTGCAACTGAATTTGAAAAATTTGGAAGCACAGCACATTCATTCGTGTTTCTGTAGTGAAGAGTAGAGGTGCTTTTAATTGCGTGGTTGATAGTTGTTTTAGGAAGCTGCGGTTTCTCTAATCTTCAAACGTCGATCATTCACCACTTGCTCTCTTCAATTAAAGTGGCTGTTTCCGGTTTAATATGTCTACATCCGGTACGTTGTTTATCTTCTACTGATTCGCTTCATATGGGAAATTCTTTCGCTCAGTTTTTTACTATGGAGTAGGAAGGTGTTGATGAGCCGTAAACTTTGTCTAAACAATTTTTAATTTCAATTTTATTTATGACTTCTTTCGCAAGGGACATTTAGAAAAATTGTGTTTTTTACGTGCTACCACTGCTAAACAATTGTAGGTAGGACATCAAATTTCATGTTCATATTTCTAAATTTTTATCCGGGCTTGGACGGAGATACCAGAGGCCAGGTGAATATGGAAGCCACGCGTATTTATATATTGTACAACACCAAAAAGTGTTGCTTGTGGATCAAAGATTAATTTCAGTTGTTCAAATCAAAATGTACCATCTCAACATTTTTTGAAGAAAGAGAAAAATAGTCAAAATTACAGGGTTACTACAAAGAAATAGACGGCCTGTATTTCGAAAACTGTTTATTTTATCAGTTATTACTTCACGCCGTTTTGTATATTTTATTGTTTGAACTCAGATTTGTCATACAACATCCAGCGTAACATATCTACATTGGCACCTGCCACGGTTCTTGTGATACAGTGTTTCGTGCCATCTAAATCATTAGGAAATTAAAAGGGAAAACCGCGTCTTTCACATATTCTCACATAAAATCGCATGGTGTGAAATCAGAACGCCTTAGGGGCCACCGAGCACGGAAATTCAGCGCTGTGGAAGGTACTCTATTCTATTAGAAAATAAAATTTTTCCTGTCCTCATTCAGTTGAAACAACCAATTGATCAATGTTTGAAGTACAGTACAGAACACTTTAACTGCACTGTTGTACTTGTATGTTCATCCTCTTATATTCGAATGTTCTGTTTATTTATTACACGAACGAGAATTTGACCCGTACTGAAAATTATTCGCCCACTAAAGGCATCTTCTTCATTACGTTGCAGCCTTTCAGTGTAGAAATCTTGCCATTTGGTCTTATTTATTTCCTCGGCAATTTATAAGTAATCATTTTGTAATCCCAAACTGGCCCTGTCGACTTGGTTGATTGTTCTTATGATATGCGCGACCTTCCCAGTCTTTTACCTTTCCACCAACACTCTGTCGTTTCAAATTTTTTGTAGCAACCATCTGGTATACTTAGTACGTGGAGGTTTTCCGGAATGTAAATGTTGTTACGCAACACAACCCACTACGACTTCTCTACAGCATAGCAGTCATCTTAGTTATTATACTTGAGTAATAATCAGCTTTAATGGTACTGACTTCTACAACAGTGCCTTATCAAAAATTGTACAGTTATTCAACCTAACACTGCAAAATGTATTTCGATATAAACAATTTTGTACTATACAACATCGAATATCTTTGTGGTAAGCGAATATATAATGACTCAATTAATTTTCACCATCATTTCACGTTTATTTGAAAATGCAGCTTTACTCGTACTTAAAAAAAGTTATTTTCTGGACTAGTGATACAAATAACTATTATTAAATTTGTGCAATTAAAAACGTATTATTAATTACGTAACAGTTTCAATAAAATACTTGTACTTGGTCTAATCTCAGTAATATGAACCTTTGCATATTTATAAAATTGCATCATCTTCGGCCATATTATCTTTAACTTTCTAAATTTTCGGGAAATTGAGTATTGGTTATCAGCGAAGAGACAGCGAAGTATGATTTTATTTATAAGTGTTTATAGAGATATGCTTTTTATAGCAAGGAGAATCGTAATTTTTATGGAGATCTATGAAAGGCTATTCGATCTATTTATCTCATTGAGGTGTGCGGTTCAATCATCCGTGCCCTTAGTCATTTGTAAATTTAGATGTAACTTCTCAGTTGCTACTTCTTTAATAGCGTCACAGATGTTAGCATTATTGTTTTACTTTATTACTTTTTTTAACTGTACACGTACCTGTAATTTTCGCCAATTTAGCCGCTTACAAACACGTAAACTACATTGAGGTGCTTGCCTTAAGAATTAATTTTTAGTAATTTCAATTCTTATTTATTTTTATTATTTAATAATTTCTCAGAAATTTTAATTATAAGAAATCAGGCCACCTTAATTTACTCGAATATTTTCAAACAGGACATGTTTTTGTAAATACTTTATTTTAACCTATGTTTTATTAATAACGTTAATTTTGCTATCTTGGATTAATGAGGGATTTTACACTATTGTAACAACTGTTTATTAGTAAAGTTTTATAATTCATTTAAGCTATGTAACGAATCTTCGGATTACCGTTATTCTCTGTCTTTACGATACATTTCTGCAAAATAAAATAAAGAAACAGATAATAGCAAAGTTAAAATAAAACTAATCCACGAATCGTTAGTTAAATACTTAATTAAAACGAAGAGTTTAAAATAAACGATTTAACTAAATATAATTTAAAAACGTAGCCTCTAACAAACAAAATGATTAAGGTAAATGAATACAAAAATTAACAAAAGTAATTATACAATAATTGTTTGTTAGATCATTAGATAAATTAAATAAAAAATGATAACCGGTGACAAAATAAATTCATGTAAATTCACAATTCAAATATTATTTATTTCAGTTTCATACACATAGAGACATCTAGCAAATACAATTATAAACTATCTTTACGTGAAATGAAAATACAACCTAGAAATAAAAAATCGTGTCCTCCTAAAACACAAAATTCTTGTAGAAGGATTATTTGTGCAATTTGAAATAATTTAATATAACGCAGGGCTTATCAACAGTTGCAAAAGTACTCAAACACTCTTCTAATTCTCTGCTTTATTAATCATAAATCTACGCCTATGATTATTTGTGCTACGTTTAAGATATGGGCATTCCGCGTAAAAATAAAACTTTCCCTCCGCTCCTATAAATGTTCTCACAGCTTCCTAAGATCTTAGCCGAGGAAACTGAGACTTAAGAATTGTTATTACGTTTAAGATAAGGGCATTCCGACCTTAAAACAACTAGGTTTCTTTCCATACCCACAAACCGCAATTACAAGGGAAGTAAGGACATTACGACCACATAAGTGCATATCGTTTATATGTACAAATAATACTCCACTTACCCTTGTATAAATACACACAATTGTACACCCACATTTAAATAACCAACTAATACCCTAAAATGCATAATATTTGTCGCACAAGTAACCCTTTTGCTGCAGAGGCATATAACAAAGGCACGTTTAGATTTAAAAATTCTGCAAGAACTAAGACAGTGTAGATATTTATAAATATAAACTTTAGAACGTAATGCGAACTTAATTGAAATATCACATTATTAACCTAAAGATTGATTACTTAAAGAAATACCAAATAAGATCCACATATTCGTAACAGTAAAATACTAACACCAAGTATTAGTACAGCTAAAACGTCTCGAATATAATAAAAAAAGTCGCATTGAAAGCAGCTTGCGAACCCATGACAATAATCTTCGACTAGAGTTTAGCTGCGTGGTCAACCAGCTGGGTTATATACAAAGCTGTATGTAACTATAACCCCGGAGTTATAGCTTGTTCTTTAATTTAACTTATACTTTATTTTTATATAATAATCCCCATGCAATTTATTTTATGGTGAATTTTAATCATACTCATTACACTTGTGCGTATTATTTAAACAAATTAAGTGTAATGAAATTTCGTTAAGGAATTTTGTATTTAATTTAATTTTTCGTTATAAACGTACTGAGTTGCGATAATTTTCGTACCTTGGTACCCGAGTTCTCTTTTCATTTTCTCTTTATCCTTGGCAGTATTTCAAATTAGGTAGATTGAGTGACGTCCTATTAAGTTTTAGCTCTATTTTAGATTTCGGGAAGATATATGTTTCAAAAGAACCTATCCAATCTTCACTGTAGTTAGTTGACAGAAATTTTCCTGGTGGCTGATTTATCCACCAATTGAAACCTCTAGATGGTCTCAGCTGAAAGCGTCTGATGTTTTTACCAATTCACTCTTTAAAGGTACGAGAAAGAACCGTAAAGTTCTCGACCTACAGTAGAAAACACTGTTTGTTCCTCTTCACCTTAAAATAGTTCGCTGTGGAGATGCTCCAGAATCTTGCTTAAGGGATGTAGTGATGCATCCATGTTTGATATAAAGAGAAGAAGCGGTGCTGCAGATTTGTGAATTGCATTTAAAGTGCCTTAACCACTGGCTTTTGCTCAGTAGTCAACAAACGCGGTACCTATTGCGTACAAAGTTAGACATGGTCACATTTTTATGTAAGATGAAGAAAGTCGTTCCTCTAAGCTGCTCAAAATCTTTGCAATTTCTGTTAGTTTCAATTCATATACATTTTATCGACGCCGCCTACACTTCCATTTCTAAATTCTGTTGAAGACAATGGAGCTGACTCCTCAAGTGTAAACTGAAGTTCACAATTAGTTAAGATGATAATCAAATCTTTTAGAAAGTAAGCATTATTTTTCATACTGAAAATGTTCCTTCGTAAGCTATTAAACACACATTCATAAAGGTGTAGACTTAAGTAATGCAATTGATAGGTTGAACTTGTGTGTGAGGATGAAAACCATTCAATGTCGACGTATTTGTACAAATTTGATGAGTTTTCATAACTCGCTTTGGCCCTTTTATTATATAACAAAATACTAAATTTTATTGCTAATAAAATATACTTATTATATTGTCCATTGTGTAGCCCTCTTTTCATATTTACTATATTCATATTTTCAAATACCTAACAAATTTAACACAAACGGAGCAAATAGCATAGTTTACAATTTTTCAACATAACCTTTAATAAACTTTTTCCAGGGCGCCAAATTTGCAGAAAATAATTGGAAACATGTTTTAATTAAATCAATCGTGTAACAGCTCATGCAGTATTCATATTTCCTATCACAATACATGATAAATGTTAGTTGTTTGTCTTTTATATGTGCACTCGCTGTTTTATTACGGTAAAGTTTTTGTTTAATTTATGTTATTAATTCATAAATAAAATTAAAGGTCGATAGTTTAAAATCACTTTAATTAATACCTAATTTTTTAAAATATGCGTCAGTATTGTACATCCATTCAAATTACCTACTTTAGCATTTAAAAATGTTAAAGGTTTTGCGTAATTTCCTCACAGGTCCAATCTCTGATGTTGGTCACCCTGGCCTGTTCAGTTCAATGGCGGTAATAACCTCTTATATTTAATAAATAAGTTTACTAACTGCAATAGAAAATATATTTTAATGTTTCTGCAAAAACATAATTTAAAATGGAAATGTTCATAAAAGAAGGCAAAACAGCAAAAAAACGACAAAGAATCCAGCAAAAATCTTTATTATTGAGTCCTACATATGTCTCCGTCCTTAAAGTTTAGACTATCATCAGGGAAACAAATTAAATAAGATTAATACAAATCGTTGTTAAAATTGAAAATAGTACATATTAGTTACGTAGGAAGTAAAGTAAGGCGAGTGTCATATTATTAATATTAATAATAATAATAATAATAATATTAATTAATAATGTTAATAATATGGAGTATTTTCAATTTTAACAACGATTTGTATTAATTTTATTTAATTTGTTTCCCTGATGATGGTCTAAACTTTAAAGACCGAAACATTTGTAGGACTCAATAATCCTACATATGTCTCCGTCCTTAAAGTTTAGACTATCATCAGGGAAACAAATTAAATAAGATTAATACAAATCGTTGTTAAAAGTTAAAATAGTACATATTAGTTTCGTAGGAAGTAAAGTAAGGCGAGTGTCATATTATTAATATTAATAATAATAATAATAATAATAATATTAATTAATTAATTAATAATGTTAATAATATGGAGTATTTTCAATTTTAACAACGATTTGTATTAATTTTATTTAATTTGTTTTCCTGATGATGGTCTAAACTTTAAAGACCGAAACATATGTAGGACTCAATAATCCTACATATGTCTCCGTCCTTAAAGTTTAGACTATCATCAGGGAAACAGATTAAATAAGATTAATACAAATCGTTGTTAAAATTGAAAATAGTACATATTAGTTTCGTAGGAAGTAAAGTAAGGCGAGTGTCATATTATTAATATTAATAATAATAATAATAATAATATTAATTAATTAATTAATAATGTTAATAATATGGAGTATTTTCAATTTTAACAACGATTTGTATTGATTTTATTTAATTTGTTTCCCTGATGATGGTCTAAACTTTAAAGACCGAAACATATGTAGGACTCAATAATAAAAATTTTTGGGAAAAGGTTGGATTTTATAATTTTTTCTGGATATAATTTCGTTTCTCATTCAAGTTTATGGATTATAATAAAGAAATTACATAGAAATTTGTGAAAATCACATTAAAACATGTAATATGACAACTAATGTCAATGGCAAGGCAAAACGTTTTTATTCGTTTTTGGCGACTGTGGCTTGGAGCTGCAAATTTTTTACAACCACCAGTAGAAATTTTTAACGTGCCAAACACCATATTGACACGATACGTACGATTTTATTTCCGTATGTAAGAAGAAAGCATGTTTTTAAATTTTTTCCACTGACAAATTATTACCCTGGCTAGTTTTGAACCTGCGTCCTTTAGGCACTACTAACCAGTAAATCACCGAGGGTAGCCGAAACAAACTTATTTACTGCGTGCCCACATCAGCAGATGAAACTAACCAACATTGCTGCACTCCCAATTCAAACAAGCAACAACTGTTTTGGTTAGGATGGTATAAACCTAAAAATCTAAGATTAGATGACATTCAGATTCATACACTCCAAAAATTGTAGGGTTTATAGCCGAATTAATTAAGCGACTTGAAAAGTAACATGTTTTTACTTAATTTTGTTACGTTTGTTCATTTAGATTGTTTTAAATAAGTTTATGGGAAATGGTGTTATATTTTTAAAGTCCGACATTGTTGTATCTTAGACTTAAATGAGATCCTCACTGAATTTAGCTGAATCAGGTTGAACCTTCACAAAAGAAGATAAAATGTTGATCAAAAATTTTCCATTTAGGTCATTAATCTATTTGAGCTGACTTTTAAATGCGACTAATGAAGAAGTATGCCAAAAAGGTACGCTATTGCAAAATGACGTTTAAACATTATTTTGACAACAAGAAATTTCTGAGGATAGTCATCTCCGTTTTATAATAATTTAAGCCTAAACTCAAAATTTGCCAGATACATTTTTTTATCTTGAAGAAAGAAGGTTCTCCACCTTCCACAAGATACTAAAGTCAAATTTGTAGTAGGAAATTGAAGAGGGTATTGTAGATACCTTTACTTGATAATTTAAAGGTAGCTTTCAAACAATTGACCGGTCATTTTATCGTCCAAATATGCCATCGTATAGTTTTTATTTGTGTACTTGTAGAAATATTTACGGGTACGGCAAAACAGTCAGGGGCTATTTTACTAGTCAAGCAAAAAGTATTTGGTGTTATAGATTGAAATTCAATAGTTATGGTCACTAGTCAAGAAATAAAATTGTATACATATTTGTTTCCCTTTTGTATCATGACTAGTTATACGAGTATAAACAATTACGTTTCCTCGCATTTGTTGGTTTCGATAGTTTCTTCCGAAAGTTTTGGTTCAAGCTATTGTTTTCTTCATTTCCGGCACACAATGAAGTTATATTTTAATGACTGTTGTGCTTAATCTTGATTTAGAAAGTAACTACCACTTACTCCTAAAATTAGAAGACCTTCTCCACGATACTCATTTTTCGGATAGTGAAGGCGAAAGTAAACGAACTGCTAAACGCATAAGAAAACGATTTTTTCTCTTAACACTAGCTGTATTAATTACTTAGATGACTGTCTCCAAAATCGACTTCTTACAATATACCTAGACTTAATTTTTAAGGACGCCACTGGCGGTGAGTCACTCAGATGTTATAGATTTCAATTAATTTAGTCACAAGTAAATCAAAGAAACTGTTTGTGATTTGTAGTCTTCCCCAAGAATGAAATATGCTTTTAAGTTATTATTGATAAATAACAAACGTGGTGTTAATATTGTAATAAACCATATTACACTTTGCTAGTAGAAGTACAATTGAACCTTTATAGAAGAAAATCCTTGGATAATGTTTTCATTGGATTACTGACGACAAGAACGAAAACGTTTGGATTAATACAAAAAATAAAAATTAATTAACAACGTTACATTCGTTATGTATTATTACTTATATTAACTTAAAAAAATATTTAATTTTTGGGGAAGACCACAAATCGCGAACAGTTACATATTACCCCAAATTTTACAATGGGTTCCTTTACAAAGAACTCAGGAAACAATCAAACAACGTTAAAATCAATGTGCTCAACGTATTTTTACAACTTTACTTACAAAATTTGTCTCACCTTTTAATGCCTCATATTAATTTCTAACACTTTCTAAAAATAATTAAGGGCTCTATAACTAAAAATTGAAGTGAAAGATTTAATATAGTTAATGGCATACGAGGGCGGTCTGATAAATGGCTGGTTTGAACATGATAACACAACCTTTTCTTCAAAATTTCATTTTATTTCTCGACATAGTCTCCTTCTAGCTCGATATACGTAGTCCAACGTTTTTCCGATTTATTAGGCCATCCTTGTAGTACAATTTATTAAGTCCTCGAAAACATGCATCAGTTTCCTATTCAACTTCCTCATTTGATTTGAATTTTCTTCCACCAAGCCATTTTTTCAGGTTTGGGAACAAGAAGTAGTGACAAGGTGCTAGATCAGGAGAATATAATAGATGCTGAAGCAATTCGTAACGTTGTTCATCCAATTTCTGCTGAGCTTTCCATGATGTGTGAGCTGGTGCGCTGTGATGATGAAAACTCACTTTATTTTTTGCTAAATGTGGTCGTTTTTTCTTTATTTCAACGTGCAATCGGCCAGTAATGCTACGTAATAATCTCCTGTAATTGTTTTTTGTGTTTTAAGATCGTAGATCAGTATTACACCTTGTGCATCCCAAAAAACAGTCGCCAAAACCTTTCCAGCCTATGCAACCACTTTTGCTTTCTTCGGTGCACTTGAACCAGCTTCAACCCATTGTTTTGATTGTTGTTTTGTTTCACGTGCATATTGGTAGATCCATGTTTCATCTACGGTTATGAATCTACGCAATATTGCTTTGAAAATGACCACACGATTGCGTTTTTGTTCGATTGTCAGCAAACGCGGCACCCATCGTGCTGACAGCTTTTTCATATGTAAATGTTCATGAAAAATGTTACCCACGCGTTCTTTTGGGATGTTACGATGTCAGCTATCTCACGCACTTTCACTCGTAGATCTTCCAAAAGCATATCATGGATTTTATCGATCATATCTTTGGTGATTACTTCGGTTGGTCGACCTGAACGACGTTCATCAATTATGCTTGTACGACCACGTTTAAATTTTGCAAACCAATAAATCACAGTTGAATTCGCTGGAGCAAGTGTGCCATAATATTTATCAAGCTTCTCCTTTGTTTCTTTCGAGGTTTTTCCACGCAAAAAATAATGCTTAATCAATGAACGAAATTCGTTTTTATCCATTATTTTAACACAATCACAAGTTGTTCGCTTTTTATGGCCGTTAAACATAAACTAAATGATATATAGCGCTAAAAATGTACATGCAGCCTACTAACAGATTGTATTTCACAGAAAAGATATACATTCGATAGTCAGTGACGCCATCTCTTGGAAATCGGCTAATTATCAGACCGGCCTCGTATATTGCAAGTAAATGCATGTAAATGCTTCACATAAACTGTTAGTTATAACTAACAATTTGGCATAGCCATAGGTCTAATGACTAACACTTAATGTTGATGCTCAAACTGAAAATAGTAGTTAGTATATACGTTTAGTATATTATTTCGTCAGGGCAAAAACGGATAGTGACTTGTTAGAAAACCTCAAGCAAGCTTACCTTATCATTTAATGCCAATGGTGGTCACTAAAGCCCTAAAGCGGACGATTTGGTAATCAGATTCCACAAAGAGGATACGAAATTCAAAGGGTTTTGAACTCTCTAACATAGTTACCGATTCGAAATACACTCACTGCTTCATATATAATTATTAAGATATTTAATAATACAAGCTTATTTAAGCTGTAGTGATATAAAATTCGAACAAAAGGGATCTAGTCAAATCGAAATGTCTAACTGATCGAGGGACGTTTTATAAAGAACTACTGCAAAGTCAGCGGAGAAGTTTCAATCAAATAGAAGCTATAACTATAGTAACTACCGATAAGGTTGAATTTCATATAAATTCTCGTTAACAAATATTGGAGCGATAGTTTTAAAACTATTTTAATAAAAGTATCTAAAATGATTGTAAAATCTCCAAAATCTGAATTAGTATTTTTAATGAGAGACAATCATCCTTGAATATTTCTAACAGGGAATTATTTAAAAATAAAACTTTGAATACCCTGTAAAATCCAAAAAATGTATGTTTAACCTTTACATTTGAAATGCGTGATTTGAAATGCCACACAATAGAATTAATATAAAATTTGAAATTGCTACGTGAAAAATATTGTAATATGATAACAAATTCATTTTTATTCATCAAAACTTGTTTATTCCGGTGGTCTATTCCCATGTACACGATAATTATTTAATGCCGAGTACATAAAAGCAAACGTTTTGATGAAATTGATCTTACCATATTTGTCAAAATGTGAACGAAACGAGTCACTTTAGTTATAAACATGTTTTTTCTCACATTTTTTAGTTACATATGATTTTGCAAAACTATTCGTATGATCTTGTACTCTCTAAAACTTTTTGATCGCACAGTTCAGTGTTTTTAACATTTATTGCCTTGAAATCAACAAATACCACAAGCGCTTTCGGTTTTTGTTTGGAACAATAACTGGGAACTGCTTTTCCAGTAGTGAGCAGTATTTTACAATTGTGTAAAGATCCGTCGTTATTAGTATACATTATTAGTATTGGCAAAGATTTTGAAACTTATTCTTTGTATTTTATTGTATTTATTGCATGTGTGCGATCTTTTAGTATACCCTGATGGTACGCTATATTTTGGAAGCGTCAAATCTCAACGATGTCTAATAGAACAACGCGCCTTTCTGGTGTTTATACAAAAATGAGTTGGTAGTTGATGTCCAGCGGACTTTTCTTCGGCAGAATTTTTGAGATCATCACGGAAGAGGATATGTACCAACTCAAAAACACAATAGTAAATAGGTCAGATGGTGGCAAAAAATCTGCCTGTGTAGAATAATAATCGAAAATACTAGGTGCAATTGAAAACTACGCACACCGGAAAGTGCATAAAGATTGCACCGACGCGACTCAAGTCCGAATTTTGCATCTAAATTTTCATTCGTGGGCGCAGGGTTGCTAGCACTTAAGTTACTGAAAAGGGGATCTAAATGGGATACAAAATCCATTGAATGGAAGACTTACGCAAGCAACAAAGCTCATTGGCAGCTTCAGACTTATTCACACTTTTGCACGCCTCAGTTTTGTGTTTTTTCTTACGATAATTCTGATGGCCAAATAAAAATTACTAGTAATTGACCAAAATTGCTCTCACTTCAATAAAAATATCTGTCCACGTTTATTTTTTTGGAGGACTTTAGGGGACTAATTTCAATTTCGGAGATCTTAGGGGACCGCCCTGTAAAAGAATTCCAAACTCCTGATGGGTACCATTTGTCAGTGCAACTAAGTGTTCAATACAATTCTAGAAATAATTGTTTTTCATTAACAGTTTGATGCTGGATAAAGTAAACTTTCACGCATGACCGGCTGTCTGAAAGTGGTTGTTTGGTGTGCTATGGGAGTTATGGGCGTATTCGGCTTTATTATTTTGAAAACGCGCACAGAAATCTTGTAATGGTAAATTAGGAAAGTTAAGACATAGACAATTTAGGTATGGTGCATGAGACTAAACATTCTGTATCCAGGTTACATCATTTCATGAGATGTCCCGATCCGTCCATTCTAACTTTTTTTGGAATATCGCAAAATAAAGTATTTTGTCTTAATCCACACTCCACTGTAAACATAGTGTTTTAGAAACACGTCTGTGACGTATTTTCGGTGCAATATTATGTTGCACTTCGATGTGTTCAGATTTTTATTATAGTTCCTTTAAAGTTTCTTGTATTTTTTGCCCATCGCATATGGGAGTTCTTCAAACACTCTCTGGATCGGCGTGGTTTTAATAGAAAATGAAGTCGATGATACTATTTTTTAGTTAATTTAGACGCTAGTTTCTTTATTTTTAAGTCTGAAGTGTGGAATACACCTTATAACATTACCAAGTACAATCCAGAAAGTTAGTCTTTAGCCTCAATATCAAAAAGTGTTCGTGTCATATTTTAACGCGATTCTGCTAGAGTGCAATAGCACATACATATCTAGCATTTAGCGCCGAATTTTTCTTTCATTGCACTCGTTCGCTGCAACGAAATATTTTTCGCATATAGTCAAATTGACTTCACCGAGTTGCTACAAGTCAGATTGAGTGCTTTTGAAGCTTTTAATTTGGTTGTAAATTAATTTAGTCAAGTGTAGCAAATGATACTTCTTGAATTAAGATAAGGTTAATGAATAGATAAATAGAACTAAAAACAATTTAAATAAATTATAATAATAGTCATTCTCCCAACAGATTTTTGTTTCCATTAAATCGAACGTTTTCGTACACAACTTATGGTTAGAACATCCTCACGCTGATTATTAAAGTTAATTTCTTCTGAATCTAAATAAATCCAGTGTCAGGTTTTTAATTTAGTTTTAATTTTCTACTTACATATTTTATTTCATAATTTCGAAGTTTAGATTTATATTTGTAATGTGAACATTCTTGTTAATACATTAAAAAGAACAAGTGAGTTTAAAAAATAGTTAATGGATAAAACTTTTAGGACAAATATTGTTATGATATGAGATTTTAAAAATTGTATTGATTTTTGAATGTTTGGCATGGCAGTAATTTAAAATTAACTGAATGTATACGATATTTCTAATTATAAAATGGCTGTCAAATGTTCAAATTTGATTAAACAGCCCTCTGTTGTGAATTTTATTCATCTGTTTCTGCAAAATGCAAAATGAGATGTTTTAACCAAAAGTTGTGTATGAAAACGTGCGCTTTAATAAAATCAAAAATCTGTTGAGTAGACTGACTACTATTATAATTTATTTAAATAATTACCCAACTCTAATTTATAAACAATTTTAGCAACAACTAAGATGTAGTCATTAGATTTCACAATTAAAAATCTTTTTATTTCAAAAGAGTTTATTGAAGCTGAACTGGTTATATACTAAAAATAGGAGGTAATTATCAATTAAATAATACGATTATTATAATAGAATTACATAGAAGTATTTGTTAAAATGTAGTGGGATGAAACGGCACTCTACCACCTTAGAGCTGTTCAGAGTTAATAGATGTGCACGGTTAGCAAAAAAGATCGGGGTTAAAAGTGGGTCTAACTAGGCGTCGGTAAATTAGTCCTAAGTGGGAGAGCGCCACTTTATCTGTATACTTACTCGAACAAAAAGTTGAAGACCCAAGTTCGAGATCCTAAGGGGAATGGGAACTTAACGGATTGTAAAACTTTGCCAGCTGACGCCACTATATTGTATGGAATCACTAAATTTCCCAGCTTACAACGTTAGCTTGCCTGTTTCGCTATAATTAAATTAAAAATAACTCAATACTAAGATATGTCAATAAAACACATGGTTAAAATACTAGTCGGGATAAACGTCCAAAATCACACAAAGATAATAATCTGATCGTGGATCTAACGATTTATCATTTCTAATTTTTTACTGGTAAGGTAATTAGTCTGTAAAATCAAGCGACCCATACTTAGACGATACGAGAAACTTAAGCGTCTTATGTTGGCGATCCATAACTCTCCAAAGCAGGCTGAGAATGTAAAGGTAAGAAAACGGTGACTTACTTGGACGTCGATATCGAGTAGCTACTAGAGTTCCCAAAGACAGGTGGCTAGGGATTGTATTAGAAAACCAAAGGTACGGTAAGGTGAATGTTGCTGCAAATTTACGGCACACCTTCTGCCAGTGCACGTTGGCCCTAGAGATCCCCAAACTGGACGAATGTCAAATTCTCATGAATTTGGTTATCTTTATGTTATAAATCAGAGGGACATATTAATTACAAGCGACGAGAAGGTAACTCTCATTTCATACCGAGATTGCGTCTTGTCATATCGATATCTTAAGACAAACTCTATATTAGTCCTATTCCTGAACGCGTGGGAAGGGTTAAAATATTCAGGGTTCTGCAGGACGCTTTTGTAGCGGAAACATTTATCATATTTTATTACGGTTGATACAGCTGAATATTTATGGATTAGTACGAAACTTCGTGTTGTTTCCATACACAGATCAATTGTCAGGGATAAGTGGCGCTCTCCGAATTTTGATATTCCCCGTGTTCATCTTTAGATTATTAGAAATTGCGTTAAAGATTGAAAAGATGAGAAGCTAGCGGCCTGGGTTTGCTGTATACTCAGACTTTTTTTTAACTTTAATTATTACGTTTATAGTTACCTATTGACTGTCTTTCCATCTCCTGCTATGAGTTATACCAAAAATTAATCATTGGTGGCTTGTGGAGGAGGTGAGACCTGTCTGATTAGGTATACAGTTTGATTTGTTTGCGTCAGCTTTTCATTATCGATCGGATCTTTGAGAACCTTTTAAAGCGTCACTGCTAAAATGAAACTTTTTAAACTATAGCAGTTCAATGTTAGGGGATGGTTTTTTTGTATATAAAATGCAATATAAATCATTACTTTTTGTTTGAAAATATGTAATAAATTAATTCATAAGAAGGTTTGCTGAGCAATACTGATACCAAACTTATTTATGTAACAAAGTGGAAAACGTTATTACATTTTGATTAAGATTAATTTTAGAGCAAACTATTAAATTTTATTTTTCTACGTCCTTAACTTGTTCAATTTTCAAGGATTTGCTGGTATCGCCTAATTTATTCTGACTAATGAAGGAGATCCTTGCTTCGCATTTGGTAAGACGCCAAAACCTGTTTTCGCTGTTCATTATCGTTGCTTTACGTTACAATTATATTTCTTCTAATATTTAAACGCCTTGTGGCTAGTGTTTCATGGAGCATCAGCCAGAGAACTGTTCTAAATTAAGGTATAAACTAAACTGGCAGTACAGAAGCGTTGCCAACTCCATTACATAGAATTGTAATTGCGACTGTGAGGTATAATAACTGTACGTGCATACATACATATTACTACAAAAGTACATGCATAGATATATTGCCGCAATTGTATTGCAAAAGCTGTAGTTATTTCGGTTGAAATGTTGGATAACTAAGAACGACAACCTTTGTGTTTTAACATCCCATTACACATATTTGCTCGTTTTCAAGTAATCGGCATGGGTTTTATTATATTAAGCGCTAAATTTAACAAGCAACCATAAAGATAATGTAAAATAATAAGAAATAAGATGAGAGCATTTTCTTTTGCTCATAAAATCGACGGAAATATTTTCCATCATCATTACCAATATATTTAGCAAACTTATTTTTAGCAAATAATGCTCTTTTATGCCGCATTGTATAAAACCAAGTCGAAACGAAACCCGCATCAATTAACTGCGTTAGAAAGCAACAATTTGTCATTTAAATTAAATATAATCGATCGTAGAGTGCCGAAAACAACAGAATAAGAATTAATTACTATTTACTTGATTAATTGAATTAGTTAAGCGTGCGCTCGTTTTTGCCGAAAAAGCAACATTCTAAGTAGCGCAAAGTATCGCATGATGTATAACTGGGTCAATTACAGGACATCATAAAGAAGATTAAAAATTTAAGCGATCATGTGATGCGTAGAAGTACGTTAGCTGCCATCAAACGGGTCGGAAATTGCTATGCTTGTTCAGCCACAGTAAGCTACGCGAAATAAATGGTGATTAAATTAGCGGATGGGGTTGGGGTAGCTTAACATGATGTGACTGCAAATGCCAATGTGACGTTACAAGGTAGCTATCGACCACTTCATTCAATTTGTTTGTCGTATGATTATTGACTGTTTCTTCTCCCTCGAGAATAGTCACGCCAGTTGTAGTTGTTACTTTAGTACAAATTCTTGTATCTTGAAACAGAAACTGACGTTTATTTAACAGGAAGCGGGACACCGTGACTATTATATGATTCTGTTGGGTATAGTCTTATAAAAAAACTTTAAAGAAAAACGACTACGTCATGCGAACTTCGATATTCTCTCTGTTTTAGCCCGGCATTATTAATTGACCGAAATGTATTATAAATGATGTTTTCATGTTTTCAAATGTTATCCTTAATTCTATTATTTTTTGGTATTGATCCGATAACATCTATTATTAATGCATGAAGCGTAATTATGTATTTTTCATTGTTAAGTTTATTTTATTTTCAACGGAAAACATCTATTAAGCGTGCTTGTCTATTATCTGTACTTTGCGTATATTAGTTTAACTAACCTTTAAATATAATATGGGTCATTAAATTTGACTTCTAAAAATATTTTTGTTCTTTTTATTGCTTAATTCTCAATATTAATTTCATTTAAGGAAAGCAACGGGGTCGCCCATTATTTTCTGCTTTCTTTGTTCATTGTTTAATTAATAGAGACGTTAATTATTCCAAAATGGGCTGCCTTAATTTTTTCTTCCAGAAAACGTTTCTACATTTCCTAAAGCCTTAAAAAGTTTTTCCCGAAATTGTATATCCGCAATTTTTCTACCGTGACAAATGATAAAATTAATTTTAAGGATTTAACGGATATTTTCCTACCCACCTTTCATTTTATATATTGTTCCAATGCAATTTAAAAATTTTATATTTACAATGAAATATGTTTAAAATATTTTTAACCATTTTCCACAACTCATTACTATTGCACAGTTTTATCTAGAGAGGTGTTTGTATGAAACAAACAATTTCTAAAATTTTAAATTCTTAAGTAACTTAAATACAGTAGTCTTAACAAAATCACGTTTGTGACGTATACATTACTCAAGGTTAATATGCTAACTGAACTTAACTGCAGAATTGCAAGAAAGCCGCACTTTACTATACAATTCAATATACAGTATGTCCCCGGATTGAGTTTACAAGAGGAAAAACTTTGTTATTGTTAGTTTTAGAGCAAAATGTTATTCTTGATAAAAATGTCTGCTTCTCTTAAAACCTCTTGTAATGCTAATTGAATTTGGATATAACCAACAGTAACAAAACAAATTTCAAAAAATGAAAAATCTTTGATAGGAATAAATTAAGAATAAAATAATTCTTAATTAATATTAGTGTAATTGAGTCCAACAAATCATATTAGTACAGAGATACACAAAAAAAATAAAAATAGTATTTTAATAAACTACAAACCTCCCCGGATTGAGTTTTTAAGAGCAAAAACTCTTAAAAATGATTAAGATTACTTAAAAAATGCATTGTCTTTGTATAAAACTAACTTGTTGCAAATTTCGTTAGAAATCAAATTGCCATGCTTAGTATTTCAAATGTTTTT
>JAHWXV010246300.1:0-15829 GCA_024586415.1 Phrixothrix hirtus | reverse complement strand
CTTCATGTGTATTTTCTTTTCACTCTTATCTACTAGATTGATTTGCCAGTATTAAATTTGAATTTTATTTTCATTATTATTTTAAGAGTTTTAATTATCAAAATTTTTTATGTTAATTATGTATTAAGTAACCTTGTTTTCAACCTTAATATCTAGATAGATCAACTCATATTAAATTAAATCATTTCTTTTGATTTAGATTGGTTCTAAATTTTTATTAGTTGGTTATAATTTCTTTACTGAAATGTTTATATTTTGTATTTTATTTTAGTATGGGCTTATGAATTGTATTAATGAACTCAATTTATATTTGGAATGCATATGACGTTCTGCCAATTATTGTCCATAATTTACATAGTAAATTTGAAGAACGATCTTGTAGTTACTAATAACTGGGGAAACGTCACACATTTCTGTTGAACCTTTGACCCCCTAGAGCATAATTTAACGATCCAAACCTATGGTAGTCACATGGTGACAAAGTATCTCCAAGATCTCCAAAGGGCGTTTCCATGTTTAGAAGAAAGAAGCCGAAGAACCCATCGTGCTAAGATCTTTCAGAAACGAAGTACATCACGGATGATTAAATGTGCATTCCCATGATTTAGACCCACCGAGGAAGCAATATGGTCAACAGTAGGATGCCTGTATTTTTCCACAATATCCTTTACGGCACGGATGTTTTCTTCTCTGATGAAAATTCGAGGACGCTGAATCCCACTGCTTCCAACCCTTCAGAGAAACGTCTATGCCATTCGTACACGCAGGTTTTGAACATGGCTTTATCCTCAAATTGTGCCCACAAATGCGGTCCCACTCCTTCCCCCGTCAAAAACTTTATAATGATCCATTGCACAAGGAAACTAGATACGTTTTGTTTACTCATTGCTCTCATATCGACTGAATTCAGATAACATACACAGAGGGTGGGGTAGTGGAGGTCTAGACGGAATACGTGGAACAGCGGCCGGTTCCTTCCTCTCTCCTACTAGAATTGATAATAATTGATAACGTTATGTAAAAATTTTGAAATATTAACACACGAAACAAAGTTTTACTAACTTGCGTTATTCTATCGTGCGTTTGAAAGCTTTAAACCGGGCAAAACCACAATAGTTGAGTTTGTTTAACTTGAATCTAATGAACCATTTTTATTAGATTACATGAATTAACGCTGCACCACAATTGTTCGAAAGGAATACATAACTTCAAACAGAAACATAAGTAAAGTACCACAGTTTATTTCAATTTAATACCCAATTACATTGAAAAATTTAATTAACCCTTTCAAAGTATACAATTTGAGCTATTCTTCTACGTTATCACAATATTTCTCTAAACAAAAAACGAGGGCAAAAAGTCCTTCCCGAAAAATGTTCCAGTTATTGCTTCGAGAAAGTTCAATACTGTATCTTCAACTTCATTATCATCGAGAAGTACAAGCCTTTCTACGTGTTTAATGCTTTCATCTGTGAATGAAGTGTTTGAACTCGTACTTCTTTCCACATCATTGAAACTTGTGTGTCTGCGTTGAAACTGAGAACATCACACTGAGATTTGATTTGTGAAATCCATCCATTTTTAATAAATTTCAACAACTTTTTTATGAATTTCTGTAACATACAGGTTTTTCATGTATAAAAATCGCATGACACAACACAATTGTAATTTTATATAGCAAGATATATGGGATTCTCTTAAACAACTCGCAGATGTAATTTTTGTAAACGGTTGTATTGCGTTGATATACCATCAACAACGTCCCATTATATAGTAACATTTGACAAAATATGAACGCACTAAAATCTGTATATTACTTTAACACAATATAGCACAGGTTAAATTTCAGATCCGAAAATATTTAATTAGTTTAAATGCAACATTGTGACCAGCGTCAGTTACACATTCGGTTATTCTTCTTTTACAATCTTCTAATAGACCAAATTAAAGAATTGCTGTTACCTTTTGAATAAGTTTTTATTGAAAATGTATTACGATTTCGACTAAAAGATGGAGTGGCGAAAAATCGTAAATAATTTTTGATCGTTTAAAGATTATCATATATTGCCTGCAGTCTCGCTCTATCCTATTTCATTCTATCATAATTTTTCTTTAATCGGTTACTGTCCATACACTAATTTAATCATGCAAAGATTCATGACGTAAGAATTTGGATGTTTACTATTACACATCATCATATTTGGCTAATTTTTTCAACCAAATAAACAATGATATGCTAAGTGGACGAAGAAATGTTTTTCTTTCAAATAAATTTTTGTTATTTTCTAAACTATTGGCGAATATATGACAATAACTCAATCAATTTTAGATCAATAAGGAGGATACTGCAAATCAAAATAAAAGTCGCCCCCTCTTGTAAAAGAGGGATCCCGCACTACGCGAACTTGACCATCATGGTACCCGATAGTGTGAATTAATTCTTGAAACCTTGTGACACGATAGCAATGAAATCTTTAGATATCGTTAATTGTTGTTGGATTAGATCACTGGCATTGTGAGCAACTTATGATTGTAAGTTTGGCTGGTGATTTTTTATGTTTTCAACTTGTCTAAGATTATTAGACGAACACTTTTACACTCCGTAACTACGTGAAGGTCATCTTAAAATTTAGATTAATTTGTCTCAGTAAATAAAAAAATAATTTCTATTGGCATTTCAGCAGTTCCCGAGGTAACTTTTCAATGCAGTTATTTTTTGTGTTCGCTCAATAAAATTTTACTCTAATTTAACCGATACGTAATATTATGTCTATTCAAATGAAGTTAGGAATTAAATATTTACTAATATGCAATATTCGTAGATTGTTCTTTCTCCAAACTCTACTTAGGTTGAGTCTATTGTTTTAAACTTAACGCCCTTATTGCAATTTTTAATTATTCACCTAGGTCATGATAGCCGTTATTTAGAGGATAAGATTTTATGAGACGGTTCGAAATAGGACAAGCCTCATCCAGTGATGAAGTAAAAAGTTTTGCATATCAAAATTTGATAGAAACTCAGATGCCACAATGTTCCAATTTACAGTATTAAGGCGCTCATAGAACTTAGTGCTAGGAAAAATGCGTCTATCTGATATTCCTACACTAGCCATTGCAAAATCATACTCAGCACTAGTAATCGACTTCAGCACCACAATGAAAGGCTTTTTGTGATTGACTTAATAAAGCCCAGGCAAAGGAGGTTTCTTTATCTATATAGGGTGTCTTAGAAATAATCAACAGTATGGAAACTATTGATAATCTATGAATCGTTAAACCAAATTTCTTTTGCAATTCGTTTCAAGACCGTGCCATAAATTTTGAACATTTATATGATAAAATTTGATTTCAATATAATAATGCCTAGTAGATATGCGAAATTACAAATTAAGCAATAACAAACATTTGTTACTGTAATTTAATGCTTCTTTAGAGTAAAACCGTTGAATGAAAGATAACGGTAAAATATCATTTACTTATAATGTACTTATAGTTGTTTAATCTAGAAAACTTCCTTCTCTCTGTTCACTCTCATTAAACAAACTTCGTAAAATAATTAGGAATAGGTCGATAAACTTGAACTTTTAAATTTTAAGACTGTGAATTAACAAAAATAAAATGTTTCATGTTCTATCCAAATTGATTGCCTTTGCTAACCGTTGTTGGATCTTCTTCATCTGTAATTAAAGTAAACTCAGTTGCAACGTTAAAAAAATGAAATAAATTAACTTATATTACAATATTCTAAAAGTACTGTAAAGTAAATAGCATAGCTGTATTTCGAAACTTAAACCAAGTACTTCTCAGATAATAAAAAACGGATAGTTGGGAACAAATATATCCTTGACAAAAAGTGCACGGTTATAACAGCAAGAGGAAATAACCTGGAAATAAGCTAAACATTGAAGTTCCGGTACGAATTGTACTAAATAAAACAATATATAAGAAGAGTTCTTCGGGTGTTGCAAAAATAAAAAATCGAGAAACCCTCCACCCTAAGATAAAGTAGTAATAACCAGTAACCAATCAATAAAAATCTAGCAGGGTTTTGCAGTTTACTGGATAGCATCCCCAAAGGTTTCTAACAGTCACAGATAAAAAACAAAAAAACAAAAGTTTGAAATGGAAACTTGTGACTGGTAAAAGGGACCAAGGAAAGGGACCGCCAGAGAGTTAATAAGAAGCCCTAATGCACGAAAAATGTCATCTTTGTTCATGAAACACTGCGGCAAGGAAAAGATCAAGTTCCGTTAAACATGTAATTTAGACACAAAGTGAATTGATAAAGTACACGTTCAGAATACAACGCGAACGCAACATAAAATTTAATAAAGATTCGGATGTTTTTAACCGAGTTATCAAAAATCGAAGCTAAACAGATCCTAAGGCAGGAAAACACGTCACAGAGAAAGCCCTGCTCGACTTGTAACATTCAAGGAACCGAATCTTCAACGTGTATCGAATACTCGAACCATTACAAGAACATACACTGGAAAGTCAACAAAACCGCAGAATTCATCTTATCAACGGCAGCGATAATACTAAAACATTTTAAAGTAAGTGAGGTTTAAACTTACACTTTATAGTTTCACCATCAGTAGCGTAAAATTTTCAAAACATTTAACGTAAAACTATTTGTTCTAAAGTAAGGCTAAATTTACGACCCAGAGTTATTAGAAAGTAAAAATCATTCAACTTTGTATTTATATTTTTGCGGAGAGAAGTTTGTATTGTATCTTTTGTAAACAGTTGTAGAATTCTAATTTGTCTACATACATATAATTTGTAATTGTATATAACTTGATTTTTATGTTTTGAAAAAGGTAAAATTACATACTGTGATCTGTTGTTATTTATTTGAGGTCAAGGTCGATTTCTGGTGGAAATCTACAAAATGTAACTAAATATTAACATGAAATTTTTAATTATCGCAAGTTAAGATATAACAGTACAGTAAATATAGTGTACTGAAAGAAGCGTCTTCGGTCCTTTGGCATTTTCCATATTCAATTCCTTAAAATATGTTGGTTACCTACCTAAAAAGCAGTTCACTCATAATATAAAGAACGCAATAAATTAGAGCAATAATAAAAAACGTCTTCATATTCAATAAGACAGCATTTATGTGCTCCTGAGTATGTGATGCACCTTTCTACCAAAATCTTCTGCAACAAATGTAATATTTTACATGGTTTTCTACTAAATGTAAATAATATTACAATACTTTTTTTTTATGCAAAATTGTATATGAAAGTTATGGTTCCTAGCGTTTCCATTGTGCGTGCTCAATCTGTACCCATTTTTAAAAATACTTACATCTGTAGCTAAGCTTGATTTAGAAGTTAGATCCACTTCATATTCTTGGATCAGTTATAACTGAATCAAAATCACTGAATTTTATGAACAAAATGAAGGTTTTAGTTTTCATCGATACGTACATTTATGTTAGTTTACCTTATAAAGAATTATCTAATATACATTTATTGTTAAACAATTATCTATGTAAGTAGCTGGAGTAACAGTGTGTTTACAAATAAAAGTGCCAAATGCTATCAGCTGAATAAAACGAACTGGTCTTCTTAAATATTACCTTAATATCAATACAGAGCGATAGGTATCTGGAAAAGTAATGACCCCAGAATAACTTCTTCTTGAGTTAGCCCTATTGGAATCGATTTAAAAGTAGGTTATAACGGCTGTGTTAAGTAAGCAATACGATATTATATCAGTATATACCCTAGAGTATGTATTTAACCTAGGGTAAAGGCGACAATAGTTGGAGCTGTTATAGCAATTGGCAGGGCAGCTTAATTGTTAGTTTAAAATATCTGTACGGCATTTTTGAAATTGGTGCATTTAGACTTATCGAATTTCCATTACTTGTTTTATGCACTTTCATGCTTCTGCATGTATTATTGAAGTTGGTAAAACTGTAACTTCTTTTATAGTATTCTTAATGGAGTGTAAATTTATACCTAAAATAGTTGGTGGGAGATATTTGCTGGTAAGTGTTAAAAGTTATTTTGATCCTTCAAAGTATTGAATGTTATTTCGCTTCTAGAATTCAAAATTTGAACACAGTATGTATGACTTAAAAAAATGTATGTGCCAACCATTGCAGTCTCCACATAGGTTATTTATAGAAGTTGGCACCATACTGCAAACGAATATAACTGCATTATTTTTTACCTTAAATAGTCATTGGCAATATTTTATAATATAAATGTTTCGTATTTTAACGCCATTTTAATACTAGATTTTAGTAAAAATAGACGCTATGGAGTCTAATAATAGAGAAAATGTATATAATTGAGCATTTGAAGTACTAAAAGATGAAATGTCTAAAATTAAGCCATCGAAAAAAGTTTGAATTCCTAAATCAAGGACTCAGTTTGGAATGGGAAAGAAATTAAAATGCCCGGGTGTGGTTTTAGTATTCATCTCCCAAATTCTTGTAAAATAGGCAAACTAAATTTTGAAATCTTTTATTTGGGCCCTTAATGATTATTATTTAGAGTTGGATCATAAAATCCCAACAAAGGGGATTTCCAGATAGAATAAAAAGTTTTCTTAAAAGTATTCAACAGTTTATCAGTAAAACAAATCAAAAATCGCCATTTTGGGAGGGCTTACCTGGAAAAAGTTGGTATTGAGCCTTTGAAAAGGCATCTAGAAGTATCGTTACGAACATTCGAAGCTGTTTCTTGTGCCAGTGGATGTGTGAGTGATAAAAATATCTGAAAATGTTTCGAAAGAGTAGAACAAGAATTATAAAATTACAGCTATGATGAAACGAACTTTTCACTGTGTCAATAAAACAGAAAAGTGATGATAGGCCGTCGTGGATCGATTAATATCTGATGCAGACCAAGGTCTTGCTAAAACATACTTACTGGCATGTTTAGATTTTGGGCTAATGGGTGTGTAACACCACCAACTATACTTTATCCTTATAAGCAAACGCCACCAAAAGAGATAATAGATTTTGTACCTGACCCTAAATGGTGATTAGGATTTTAAACCCCTTCCTACAGGAAAATAAGGTAAAGAAGCCAGTGATTCAAGTTGTAGATGCGCATAAGACCCGCCTAAGTTTACAAGTTAAATTATGCACTGGTATCGGCTATAACGAGCTGGAATTTTCCTGAATTAGCTGGATTGCTCCGGCCACCACAGTGAAGTTAGGGAGATCCTACGTCTATGATGAAATTAACTTAGTAAAAATTCAGGAATGCTTTGCAAACGTCAAAAATCGGGAAAAAGTCGTGATTTATGGGCGCCACTTTACCTTAATGTTTTAGACGGTTGGGACTTCCGAAATGGGACCGTAACGGGTCCTGTTTCAAAACCAGATGGATGTATTGTTATTACGGTATCCTAGCTAATTAATTATTCCTCGTACACCATTGGGTTGACGCTTCAATCCCTTTGAGTCAGACTCGCAACTAAAAATAATTGACTTACTTAGGTCTAACTTTTCCTGTGAGAAACTGTTATTTACTACTACTAAAGTTATTTATGCCAGTGAAATAATAAGATCGTCTGCTTTGAGTAAGTCGCTTTTAATGAAAATAACAAAATTAATATAGACAAAACAAGAAAATTTACACGGTCAATTACTTACTTGATAAAATTGAAAATTAGAGGCCCCTGATTTGACTCCTAAATACTACCTTACTTAATAATAACAAAATACTGACCCCTTTTAATGGTGACCTTAGTTTACAGTAATTATCTAAATTAAATATGTAATTTTGGTTGGTTAATTGAACTACACATAACAAAAATAAATTGTCTAACTGCTAGTTGATTGAAGTAGTACTCCCACCGATTTATTACCACCTGGCGAGACAGGGGGTTGATTGTCGGATTCCCCAGTGAAGCTCAGTGACATATAGGGTGGAAGGTAACTATCGAAAAAGTGTCACTTGTAGTTGAGTTCAATTACGTGACTTTTGATAGTGTGCTCCAATACCTCCGGTACTTCATAAATAAAGCGTACGTGATTGTACTTTCCCAGATGTCCTACAGCCCATGGCCAAACCTTGAACGGGGAGAACGAAATGCGACCCAATTTTCCAATTTCGCATACAGCGCCCACTTGCCCATTCACCACGATTCAGGAATTCGATAGTCGCTAAGGGTAACTAATTAGTTGTTTTCATGAACTCTTACGCGACCTCACTACTTGTTAATATCATGCCTCGCTGTTGCATGCTTTCACTCGAGATGTCTGATCTCAACTGCCTGTTTGATGCAGTTTCTCCTTGAGATTAACGGAAAAGGGGGATCGGTGGTTAACGTTTATTTTTAGAAGTATAAACATTCTCACGGGAAAGCTGCTGTAAATTGTTTTAAAAGCGTGAACTGGGGTTTACTATATGTTACTAATTATTAAGAATTGGTAGCAACCTGACAAATCCTTGTTTATAATTTTAAATACAGAATTGATATTGGTAGTTTACCCATTCTATTTTAATCTTCAGTCATTTATAGGGTGTTCCCAAATCGATAACAGACGTCGCAAGAACTTTAGGCTCGCTTAGACGGTATTAAATTGATTTGTGTATACCTTAATGCTACCAGGGTGCTACAGAAAGCTGAGGTAGGTGCTTTTAAACCACTTGGATCTGAATGGCGAAAACTTACAATGGAGTAGTGTCACGATATTTTTTGGTTTACGTCCCAAATTTACTAATTTTCGATTTCGTCATATTTATTCCCTAACTTTAACGTAAAGAGAAAAAACCCAAATATTCGATTATCTTGTTTACGTGATTAAAATAATACTTTATTAAGTGCCATTTGCACCGTACACGCTTAAATTAAACTTTGCTTTATTACCATACAAACAACTGCGGTGACAATCATCATTATAAAATTTAACTAAAGCATAGATCTAAGCGAAGATGGTGCAAATGAGCCCAAGTAGGGCTAATTTTCCTAAATACATACTACAAATATGTAAATTGCTTTTAGTCGGTGTTTGCGTTGCGAATAATTTTCCATGAAATTTCTAAATATGTAAATATAGATAGTAATGCCGTTAAATATACATTAGCTTAAACCCTTAGTAATTGCATTCCACACCTGTACTTCTTATGTTGAATAAAGAGTAACCTTCAGATGTAAAATGTGTTTAGTATTACTCAAGTAGTAGGAGTAGAAACAGGGGCCTTTATGGTTACACTATTCGTTTGAAATGTAGTGTTTTACATGCTTTATTTAAAAATATATAATTAAAGGTCCTTCAAGTTTATTTATTATAAACAAGGTTACATTACATTAAATGGGGCACAGCAGTGGAAAGAAGATTAAAATAAATCAGTCTCCTTCAATCATTATCAGGAATAACTTAACGCGTCCCAAACATTGGTTGTCGAGCCGAATTCAGCGTACCGTAGTAGTATGTTGAAATTAAATTCAACCTCGTAAAATATTGATCCTATATTCATAGCATTACCAGCAAGGATTCGTTCACTAAACAAGTGAATCAAATCATTTCCTTTCACTTCTATTTGATTTTAAATAATGGAGTCATTAAGGAATTTAGTTGCGCAAAGAGCCAGGTTAAAGACGTGTCTTACAAAACTTATTAATGTTTTTCAAAATTTGCATGATAAGGAAATAATTAGAAATGACAAGTTAACAAAATTAAAAACGTTTAGATACTAATTTAGATATCATTAATTTATATGAATAAATACCTTTAAAAATTATTTATTTATTCAAAGATGAAGCCGTAAGTTTTTTAGAGACGTTCAAAGATTTATTTTTCCAAAATAAAAAACGTTTTAAGCAATAAGATCACTTGAAAAGATTCCGGTACGGCTAAAGTGGTGGAAGGTTTGCACGAGAAAACGGTATTAGTGCTTCCCAGTATATCCTTGCCGACCTTTAGGAGAGAGTTTTGGGATTGAGTACAATTCCATTACGTTTTGGACTCAATTATAAATCTTAATGTGAAATTAACAAACATTTAAAAGTTTTATTATTTGCGGTCTTGTTTGACTGCGGCGGCTAAAGTAATTAATAATCTCAAATCCTTTGCAGATAACATGAATAATAACATGAAAACGCTATTTTCTCTTGAGCTTATAAAAAAAGATTTAAGGATTACGTTACAGGGGTTTTTGGATTATGTTTTAAAGGCTGTGGGTTCTCTAAAACGTTTTAAGTATCCTACAACCGATCTTCTATTAATTTATATTATATCTTTAAAATTGAGTTCTCCTACGGGTCATTTATGGGAAACTGAAATAATTGCTAGATCAACTTTAGCAATTCATGCAAAAGGTTTGTAATTATTTAGGTTCATCGGAAGCTAACAAATATGATCAGAAATTATTAGATACAAATTTGAATAATAATTAACCAAGGTCAAACGTAAATGACAAGACTTATGTAGCAACCAATGTTTCTACAACAAAATGTTTTTACTGTCAAGGAAATCATCTACTTTGTCTTTGTGAAGTCTTTCATAAATTAGATCCGAAACAAAGACTATCAGAAGTAAGTGGACTGCAAATTTGTTTGACCCGTTTACAAAAGGGTCACGTGATAAAATATTGCAGATCAAGTTTATGCAGCAAATGTGGTAAAACAACACGCTGTTACATCTTGAAAAGGTTTCGGTCAATGATAGCAATAGCGAAGGCTCTAGTATAGAGTCTTCAATAAGTAATCAAACAGCGAATTGCATTAAGAGCGATCGCGCAGGATCTTATTCCAAAGTTAAATGACTATTATTCACAATAGCGAATTACCTCAGGTTATTTTATCTATGGCATATGTTCATATCTGATGGACATGCATATTTGCATATGTGTAGGGCCCTTCTGCATCTAGGCTGTCACTCAAAATTCAGTAACCTAGAATTATGTAGTAAATTAGGCTTACAAAAATATAAAAATTCCTTATTATCACAGGCATAAGCGGTACTGTATACAATATTCGCTTTAAAACCAGTGTAGTAGTTCAGTTGTTAATGAACCTTTTAGAAAGAGCATTTAATGTTTAGGTTTAGAAAATATTATAAATCCATTGCCAACGAAATCCTTTTGTGTGTCAGAGTTAGCCATACCACCGGGTATTTGTTTAGCAGATACAAAATGTAACAAAAGTTGATGTGTTATTAGGTGCGGACGTGTTTTGAGATTTGTTCTAGGTAGGTCAACACAAACTAGAGAGGGCAAACTGGTATTACAAGAAACAGTGTTGAGCTGAACCTTAGGGACTCAGCTCAACCTAAATCCATATCTCTATAAGATGGTCACTGACATCAGCTTAAAATTCAAGCGAGGCATATATCAGTAATTAAACACATTGCGCTCTAGAAGAAGCTAACATTGGCCCTTCCACATATTCTTTAGAGGAACTGCGTTGTGAAGATAATTTCAATAAAACCTCAAAACGAGCATCCTATGGCCGGTTTTTAGTTAACATCGCATTAAAAGACAATTTGATAGCTCAGTTAGGCATTTCCAAGAAATTTGCCCTAAAGAAATTGTAGTCCATGAGAAAGGAAGTTAGAGCGCGATCAAACATTAAAGCAAAATTACTTTAACTTCCTTCGTGAATCTGAAAGATTGAGCCATATAACAAAAGTAACAGAGGATAGCATTAAACGTGCTACAAAATACTATTTGGCTATTAATGCTGTTACAAAACAGGACGGTCTAACACAAAGATACGAGTGGTGTTTGATGGTAGCGCCAAAACAACTAGGGGGTATCTATTAATGATGCACGATGCGTTGGCCCAGTTATTTAAAATTGATAGTTTTCCATATTACTAATAAATACTAATAAATGAAAATAAAAAGATCATTACAGTTAATCGTCTGGAGAGTTGGCAAAATTCATCCGGTGGATATCCATCAATTAAGCACCGTCACTTATGAAACTGCCTCAGCCTTTTCACTTGCTATACGGTATCTAAAGGAACTAATAATGGACTCCAAGGAATAGTACCCGGATTCAAGTAGAATCATCGAAAATGACATTTACATCGATGACCTTCTGATGGGATTCAATTGAAAATAGGATGCTATTGCGAGAAAAATTGGAATTGTTGAAATTTTGGGCTCAGCCGGTTTCGAACTACGAAAATGGTGTTCAAACTGTAAGGATACACTGAAATCTATAAAAATTCGACACAATTTAGAACAAGGGAAACTTGATTCTACAGATGATTAGGGTAACTTGGGATTCAGTCATCGATAGTTTTAGACACAAGACGATTAAAATAGGTAATAAAAAACCCGCAACAAAAAGAAAAATTTTGTTAGCGACGTAGAAAATATTTAACCCGTTATGACTGCTGCGTTCAATGACAATCATTCCAAGGTTAATAACTTAAGGTTTATGGTAAAGTAAAATTTCGTGGGGTGAAAGAGTTTCTCGGTATCTGCCGTCTCAGTTGTTGAGATTTTAAGGCACATTATATAAATTATAACCGTTATCAGTGTCTCATCATGTATTAGACGGGCTACAAATGCTGCAAACGGCCATTGAGTTGCATCGATTTTCGGATTTTTCTGAAAGAGTGTATGGCGTTTGCATCTAAGTAAAGTCTATTAACTTTGAAAGTGCGCCCCGCGCAAGGTTACTATGCGCAAAATCAAAGGTGTACCCAATAAAAAGAGTATCATTACCGCGACTTGAGCTATGTGCTGCCTCATTACTATATCATTCAATACATAAGGCCAGGAAAATTACTAATGTACAGTTCCGCCCGCTACATTACTGGTGTGATTGAACAACAACTTTATGTTGGATACGTACCACGCCATGAAATGGAAAACAACTCAGCAATTAACGGAAGCAAACAGATGGCAGCATGGAAAATCAGAAGATAACCCTGCCAAACTGTTATCTGGAGGTATCGAACTGAACAAATCGGTTTCCTCCGAACAAGGGTGGTCTGCTCTAATATGACTACTGTATAACCCAGAAAAATGGTGTAAGGAAGTTTTTGTCTTACACGACGTTATTATAGGAGCTCAAAAGATTGTCAGTTTTGTTGTTAGAACGGTGGATATCTCTTCTTTTCTAAATATTCATTTTTAGGTGCATCACAACGTACTCTTTCTTATTGTTTTCGTCTAAAGGGCAGCGTATCTGAACACTTTCATGTTTCCATTAAACCGCAGGAGATCTAGATAGTGCTAATAAGGTTAAGTAAGCCCTCGCAATATGGCACCTTTCGAATTGAATTCAATGATTTGTCCTCACTACAAACGTCTTAATCGAAATAGCTCTCTATTACCTTTTAATCCATTTCTAGATTACCAAGGCGTGTTAAAAGTTAGTAGGCGCGTACAAATTACTAGTGTGCTTTATAAACTATAACTTTGCTCCTTCCCACATGCCATCTGAGTTAATTATAAAAAACGAATACATAAGGTTCTTACATTGCAGAGTAATTGCCTCAATAAGAGATATATTTTGGCCAATAGCGGGAAGAAGTACAGTTAGAAAAGTAGTTTTAATACATCATGGGACCATTACTAAAGGTACGAATAGAAGCGGTAATTCCATTTTGCAATAGAGGCATAGACTATCTAGGGCCGATTGTGGTAAAAAAAAGGGAGTGTGGTTTAAAATTTATAAGGGCCATCCACGTCGAGATGGTTATAGATCTTAGCATCAAATACTTCCTTGCTACATTTTATTACTCGTCGTGGATTACGTTTAAACGTTTGCTTCGACAACAGTAGACATTTTGTGGGAGCAATATTTCAAATTTAAGAATTATATAAGTTCCTTTCAGAAAAGTCAAATAATAGCGCAATTATAAATTGGTTAGCACAAAATAACATTTCAGGGCACTTTACTCCACTTTATGCTCTTGATTTTGATGGACAATGGTAAACAAGCGTCAAAACCATGAAGGCCCACCTAAAACGTATAGTAAAAGACTCTAATCGAAACTAGGGCGGATTTTCTACATTGTTAAATCAAATAGAAGTGGTCCTGGACTCTCGACACTTATATGGTTTATCATCCCCTCGCAGAATGTTTCCTGAGCGCCCTTTCGCATAAACTTTTTTATCTCTACCGGTCTTCACAATTTTTCTTTTATGTAGATCTTTTCTTCTTACGTGCTAGTTTCTCTACCTGTACAGTGATTAGAAAGGATATTTTGAATATCTCTTCAAATGAGCGAAATAGGGTCGTTCACAATTATTGATTGTAATTTCGTTATTAATAATCCGATAGCATTATAATTTATCAAAACTATATAAAAATATCCAGTTAACTCTATATCCAAGTATAAACCGCTTTAGATGAATCCTTTTTGTTAAATTAATTTTTGAAGTTCGACATTCTTAAAAATATCAATGAAAAACACATTTTTTAGAACATATTTTACATTTACCAGCGAATCCAACTTCAAACAATTTTAATATTCAGTACACTTATACAACACTTAACTGTTATCAAAATAAACTTATTTTTATCTAACTTGGTTTATTAATTTCTGAAATACAAGGTTTGAAAATGAACCGCCAATACTTATTATTTTAATAATAGGTTACCACAATATTGCTAAAACTTTAAAATTCTCCGATGGAATTTAAACAATATTTCGTTAAATACTGTATTCAAATATGCATAAACGTACGATTTAGTGTATATTATGTTTTAGATAAACAAAATAATACTTGTTACGTGCGCACCACAAGCGTAGCTATGGTGGTATCGTTTTCCTAATCATGTTACCTTTTTAATTTGAAACCTCGGTTAAAACGTCTAACAACGCTAATTTTGAATTTTCAGATGACTTTAATGATCTAACGAAGCCAGTAGTACTTAATTTAAAGGATTTAGATTGATCTGGTTCTATCCTGAAACTAGTTTTTCAGCTAAATTTCTTCTTTCGCCTTATCCTTTTGTATTTAGAATAAATAGACGATATTAAAAGAGCAACGTAAACTTCTTCTTTAGTTTTGCATTGCTGTGTGATATTTTGTGTGTTGCTTTTCTATTGACTTTAACATCAAAGGTATTATGAACAAGCACGAAATATATTATGCGTGTGAGACTTGTATAGTCCCCTTAGGAGCAAAATTTGTTTGATAGATTTTCAGAATAGCACAATTAGTTGATGTTTTAAGATCTACAGCTTTTTTGGAGCATACAATTATAAATTATTGCTAACTCTCAAGTATGACATAAATAATTACTATTACTTAGCTATTGACTTAAACATATTTTATTCTTTACATTTATCAAACAATTTTTGTTGATATTCAGTAGCTAATAATTTTTATAACTGTCATTAGATTGGTCTCTTTTATAAATGCACCTTATGGTTATAAGAAAAATAGAGTTAACTAAATATAATGAATATATTTTTGTTAAAAATAAAACTAGGGTAGGATTATGAACAATCGTTTACTGCTGTTCAGATGTTTAATTACGCTGTTTTATCATGTTTCAATTCTTCGTCGAGAATCAAGGTTTTTTGAAACAAGTTAAACAACCATAAAAATGTATTACTTATCAATTCATGTTTAAATACTATAATTATCCTGTTTTATTTTTAACATCTCAATTGTTCAAATCCAAAAATTAAAGTAATGATGGAATTAGAAGAGAATAATCAGCTCCCATTCCTAGATGTGATTATAACAAAAAGAAAAGAGGGAACTACTGCCTACACGGTATATAGAAAGGTTACGCATACTAACAAATATTTGAACGCCATAGTGAAAACTCTAGTGACCAGATCTCAAAAGCTCGCTGACGCAGAACACTTAAATGACGAACTTACTACACTCCGAACGGCACTATACCAAAATGGATTTACAAAAAACCACATT
>JAHWXV010246284.1:0-27658 GCA_024586415.1 Phrixothrix hirtus | reverse complement strand
TATATATATATATATATATATATATATATATATATATATATATATATAAATATATATATAATGAATAATTGGCAATGACGAACAATGATCAATAAACTTATATGTCTAGGCAACGCTAATTAAAAGATAATTTTAACTATCCTAACTTCAGGGACCCTGGGTTTCTAAAATCTAAATTTATGATAACTTAGCTAAGCTAAGCTAAGATCTGGTACTTTACTTAGCTAAATAACTAAGAATATTAAAATTTCTGCGAGTCTATGAAAATGTAGGTTGAGATTTCAAAGAAATGCTTCGAAGATTACGTTGCGGTACAGTTAAAGTAGAGGGATGCCACTAACTTGAGGTCCAAGGACTCTGCACCTTCTAGAAAGAACTGGGAAACCGCCTCTGGTTTCAGGTATATCGTACCTATATGTACGGCACCATACGATCCTAAACTGTTGCGTAGGAAACGAACGTGTAATGATGATAATCTGATCCAATTACAATCCGCCTCTAGTCGTCAATAGACCGAGCTTTCAATAATTCGGTCCCCTTTACTAAACTTGAACTTTTAGGTAACTCTTCGATCGTATAAACTAAAGAAGCGCCCTTCGTCTACACCACTCTACCCTTAAGTTACCGTCCAAGTGTCCCTTTCAGAGGAGGAGAAGACAGCGGAATTCCAGTTACAATTAAATATGGCTTCCCCAGCTTCTAACTGAGCTGTCAGATACAAGAACCACTAATAGCTTAAATGCATTTTAAAATAATATCTTGCGCAATTGTGTGCCGCTCCAAGGTAACTTTAGTAAAGGTTGCCTACAAACTTATAAACGACAAATTACTTGATATGTGATCTAAAATACTATAAAAATGCTTAGTTAGTCATGTATTTGGATTGTTTACCGCGAATACTTTTTAAAGCGATCGATCGATCTTATTTTACTTCAAATTTGTGCATGAAAAACTTTAAATCTCAATTGAAAATTTAGCAGCAATCTGTTAATGAAATTGTTTTGGAATTGTGGGTTGTTTATAAAAATGCTGTTTTGCTAATATTTTGATAATAATAATCATCTGTTGCACTATAATTAATAGTTATAACTATTTATAACAGTTTTGCAATTATAAAACTTGAATATAATTTTTTATAATTCGAATCCAAATTTCGCAGCCCATCATTGTTTTCTCACGTAGAACGAGTGGTGGTTATCACTGAATTAAAATGTTATATTGAAAATTTTTTAATTTGTAACATTTTATATGTTTTTTTATTTTATTTATATTGAATTACAAACTAGGCAACAAATGTTCTACTATTTGAATAGCTATTTTTTTTATTAATATCGCCAATGTACGGTAGTATAGGGAAGGCATTAGAACGGCTTAAAGTTTTACATGTACCATATCAGCATATCTTCAGATTTTGAGGTTCCCTGAACATCACTAAGCTAATTTTGCGTGATGCCTTTCTGTTTGTAGTGTATATTTCATTCATGACAACACAAAAGCGAATTAATGTAACGCTTTCAAATTTAGAGGGTATACACTAAATAAAGATCTTACGAGCTAAAAAGCTTTTCCGTATGATCGGTAGAAAAGGTTTAATAGGGCGGGGAATGGAGCAAAATAATTTCAACTTAATATATATTTTTTGTTAGACTGTGAAAGATGGTATTAAAGTGCATATACAGTATGGTTATTAATTTATAGTACTTAATGTTTCAAACTTTTTTCACATAAAATAATATGTAATAATAAATTAACACCTAAGTCTTAGCTTTGCGTTGGATGCACAGTTCGTATTGTTCTTGCATATTTGTGACCATATTTGAAAATACAGGCTGTTGCATCTGTCGTAATGCGCCTATAATTTTCTCTTGTAACTGTTCTATTGTCAACTGAGAGTTATCTTGGAAAATCCATAGTTTCAGCATACCCCAAACAAATGCATCCAATGATGTTAAGTCCGGAGTGAGATGGAAAAGAAAAATCAGTGAAACGTGAAATCACATTATTTCCTAATGTCTCCCACAGGAAGGTTCTTGTGGCTTGTGCTATGTGGCAGATTGCCCCATCTTGCTGAAAAAATTGGGTATTGCAGGGAAGTGTCTTGCTCTGCAAAACCTTCGAAGGTCATCTATAAACGGTATGAGAGCTTGAGTAATATAGCGCTCTTGACTAACAGTTGCTGGACATCCGTTTTCCTCAATGAAGTAAGGCACAATAATTACTCCTCCAGAAACTGCGCACTAGACGGTCACTTTTTCACTATGCAACGATATATCTTGTAGTTTTTCTGGTTGTTTGGAAACCTAAAAGTCTATTGCTACACCTATTTATATGACCCTACAAATGAAAATTACATTCGTCACTGTACCAGATGTTACTGATGAAACTGGGACTATCATATTGCAAAGTAAGGATTCTAGAACAGTATTTAGGTCTTGCAACATAATCACACATTCTTAATTGTTGGGTCATCTAAATAACGCATGAACGGGCATTAAGTTGTTTCAATATTTTCTGAAAAGTTCTCCTCTTCATACGCATTTTGCAGCAGATCTCCGTTGACCACAACGTGCTGACCTATAATTTGATTGAATACACGGTCGTGATTTTCGTTGGTAGACACTGTTTTGTTTTCGTCCAGCATTATCTTTTCCTGGGTGTAGCACACTTCCAGTTATTCTAAATTTGGTTATAATGTTCAGTACAATAGCATTGCTTGGTGCCTGTTTATTGAAATGCTTCGAAAATTGTTCGCGGACGAATTTAATGCTTGGACCATTTTGTCTACCTAAACCGTATGAGCGGAAATAGTGCTCAACTAAAAATACTTTTTCTTCAGTAGATAACATTATTTACGAACTTTCAAACATAATATTACATCTAGCCAAACCAAATGTCAATGTTTACGTCAAATAACACTGCCAATTGTTAGAAGTTTAAACAAAGGTATACCTAACGTTTCAGTATTGTAAATTAATAGCCATATTGTATTAGCACATGCTTTTTGCTTAACTATTTTGGAACGTGGCAAGTTCTTAAACAAAATGACCAGGATCGTTTTGTGCATGATAACTCAAAAGCCACCTAATAGATTTCTCTTATATGTGAAGATTACAAACTACAGTAAATTCTTTTGAATTGAAAAGCTTTTGAAGGTGATCGGTAAAAAAGTTTGAATGGGGTAGGATGGAACAAAATGTTTCGGGGCAACATATATTTTTGATTAAACTAGATGAAAGTTGGTATTCATGCGTACACAGGGGCAATTGTATTTGGAGTAATTTTCGAATATTGTGGACTATGTACAGAAAAAACTTATTTGATCCCTTAGCAACATCGTATTTGTATACTTGAAAATGTCCTTTGGCCTCAGACACAAACAAGACAATGATTCTTGATTGAAAATAAACTCTATCAATATAACGGGTGTTCCACAGAAAAGTTTAAACTTTAAAGTTTAATATCATGGTTCTTTTATAGCCACACATCGTTGGTCTCGACGATATCAAGTGTTCTTTTAAAAAAGAACAATTTCAATAAAGACCGGTTAAAAAAGTAAATTTATTAACATGATTTTCATTCAAGCAATCTCATAGGGACAAGTTAGAAGATGACTACAATTCATAGTAATTTGTAAAATGGTTCAAACCATTTTTAATTATATATATTAAGCACTATCGAAATGGTTTCAAATATATTGAAATCAGTATACAAAAAATTATAAAAGATCTTTCAAAATCAACTGATTTCAAAACATAAATAAAAGTGCTAATACATTTATTAGTATTAGTAATAAGATAAGCTTAAATAATCGTAACACTGATAATTCGCTTAATTTGAACTTGTATAAGAAATTACGAATAATCTGATCTTGATTATTTCAATAACATAATTAATTATAATTAACCTTTCGATGCTGATATAAATACCCGTATAAATAAATATTTGTGTCAAGCTTTAACCTAAAATTAAGTACATAAGTGTTTATTAAACTAGCACTTGCCGCTCCCGACTGGTGTAGCGGTTAGCATGTTTGCCTCTACGCCCAAGGGACGCAGGTTCAAACCCCATAGAGGTCGATAAATGTTTCGGTGGAGAAAAATTTAAAAAACATACCTTCTTCTTGGATAAGGAAGTAAAATCGTAGGAACCGTATCTATGTGATGTTTCGCACGATAAAAATCCCTACTAGCCTTGGAACTCCTCGAGATTCGGAAAAATTCTAGTAGGCATGGCGAAATCACTATATAACCGAACTTTAAGCCACAAAAACAAACAAAAATCCTGACCATTGAGCTGGTAAGGTGTATATAATAAGATTTCTCCTTAAATAGCAATATATAGAAGGATAAATGAAATATGCAGAAATCAGTTATTATTGAAATACATTTCCGTACCTGGTACTGTAAAATTCTAGAAATGTTTTCTTACTTTTGTAGCCGAACTTTCATACCGTACAAATATTTACGTTCTTTTACCCTATCAGAAATATAGGTAAAAGAGAAAGCATTGTTTTTTAACAAAATTTTCGATGTCGAAATTTTAGTAGAAATACAAGTTTTCGAGTCCTCTGAGTATGAAAATCTTATTTTTGAAAATTGGCCTGTGTATGTGTGTGCCTGTGAACACAACTCGAAAATTAAAAGTCCTAGAAAAAATAAATCTTATATTTCAGTTTATGTCCATCGTCGTACGTGATTGCAACAATTTTGCTAAAATCGGATAACGGAAGTGCCACTTTACTCTTGTCCTTTGTTGGTGTGTTAAGATTTTTTTGAAATCGATTAACTATTGTTTTGCATTTACTGGATTTCTTAGATATTTAATGCGTTTTCATATAATCTAGGACGTTTTTCAGAAAATTTTCCGTAAGTCGAATAACCGGAAGTACTTTCACCATTAAGTCTGAATAAAATAACTATTAAACTAACAATCCTAGCTAAATGAAAATTTATATTTGAGGTCATAATTCTCGTAGTAAGCTAAATCAGGAATGTGGTTAAAATCGAATAACCGGAAGTACCACTTTATTTCTGTCATTTTTAGATACTTTCCGAATTTTTCATTTTTCGAGATTTTCTCGAAATCGGCTAGAACGATTTTTTTTAAATTTATTGTATTTCTTAGAAACTCTTTCATACAATTTAGGAGATTACTCAGAAATTTGTCCCTAAATCCAGTAACCGTGTAACGTGCTCGGCTGGGGCTTTGACAGTATTACAAATGCCGCGCGTTAGCGTTCAGTCGAAGCGTGGGTCTAGAACTGTTATTTGGATGTTTCGGAAACTTTCTAAAACTTACTTAAAATATGTACAGGTTAAAACTATTTACACGGAAGCTTCCCAGTGTGAACTGAGGCTTATAAATTGTACTGGTTTAAGGTTATTTACAATTTTAATTTTGTTGCATTCTGTATATACACTTTGTGTCATAACTTTGTTTTAATTAGCTCAATTAAGTATTTTTGATTTTTATTTTAGTTGTAGTTCGTAAGTTAATTGTACTTTTTTTTACTTATAGAGCTCGGTGTACACCTTCAAATTGTTATATTTATTTAAATTCAATTTTAAAGCACTGTGCATGTACTTTATTGTAAATTTACACTGTTTGTAATTAATTCTTAAACTCAGAATATTTGCATGCTTGTTATTTAAATTGTGCTGCACTTTTATATTTCATTTTTATTCTGTATTTACAAGTATTTACATGAACTGTGGTTATGTTACTTTTGTAATAAAATTCTTTAATATTTATTCGTATAATTATACCTTCAATAATAAGTCTTTATAGCAGAAAATTATTTATTAATACAATGAAGAAAATTCTACAACATTTGAATTAAAGTTTTGGTATAAACCTGTTAAAATTAGTTAGCGGTTGTTTCTATTTTAATTGCGGATACTAGGTGGAGTGCTAGTGCACTTTGATGCTATTGATCGTATCGATTTTAACGATAAATGACCAGACAAATGGCGAAGGTTTGTTGTGCATTTGTAGTACTATTAATTATATGGTTTTCGCGTGTTTATTTTATGTTAGGTAACTAATATTTAGTGCTGGATTATATATTCTTGACGTAGGTCTGTTTAGGAAGTATGAGGTACAACACCGTTCTTTGGATTATGTCAACACGTGGAGTGAGGGATCGCAACACCTGGAGGTCCGCTTTAACTCTTTATGGACGGGAAAAACGTAATGCTTTTCAACAATACGGTGAGTGTTTGAATAAATACTCCTTAGCCAAACCGCTTATAATTCTTCCGTTTAATTCAAAACAAAATGTAGGGTTGCAACCTTCGTGGTCTTTTACGTTAGACGTTGCAACATAGCGTTGGGGAAAATGCGGCATGTAATTGCATACGATCGTTTTGTTTACTTTCAATTTTTAATTATGAAAAGTAATTAAAATATTACGGATTTCGCAAATTTAATTATATTGAAATTTACTCTATACAAATAGAAATAATGCACCACGCGTTACTTGGGGTGGATTATATTCTACACCCTTCTTGAAGAGTAACTCGGTCAACTAAGGTGGTCAAGTTGTCTCTGAAATATTGAACTTCTCGCAGCGGCTTTTATATAAAATGGTTATCGGTGAATTCAATGAGAAACAACTCTAGCTTAAAATCTAGCTTAATTAACAATTTTAATAGAAAATTAATACAATATCGGATGCGCAATTTTATGCTCTTGAAACAGTAGTAATAAATATTAATGGAACTGTTTCCGTTTGAAAGTATTTAACAAAAATAGTATTACAGTCTAAACTACTTGGAATAAATGGATCAAAATTATACAGAATATAACGGATATAAATATATATATATCAATTCTTAAATAAATAAACTACGTCCTGATTGAAATAAAGCAATTAAATTAATTAATATAATGTAACATTTTCCATAAATGGCTAAAACTAACATACGTTATCTAATCAGCTTGGAACACTCGTATTCTTTATACGCAAAGTTCAAATCGCTTGTCCCACATAAGTAATGTTTTGTTGACTTTGGTCAAGAATCATGAACTCTTAGATTATTTTATACAAGAAACGTTAAAGTAAACCTGATCTTAATCGAAGTAAATACAGCGTTAATTACAAAGTAAAAATTAAATAAATAAATGAACATAATAATCGGTTGAAACTCGGTAATTATATACGTAATAATTAAATGAAACATATATACAGGATGTTCTGTTAGCATTGAATTAATGAAATGTATTTTAAATAATTTAAATATGTACAATTAATGTGACTATGCCCTAATTCAACATCATGTTTGTACTTTAAAATTACTTAACTAATTATTTAACAAAAGACAGACTAGATGAAGAGTATAGGCACATTACAACCAAAAGTACTTTCACCGTTAACTCTGAATAAAATAACTATGAAACTAAAAGCCCTAACTAAATGAAAATTTATATTGAGTCCATAATCGCCTTTTCTTACAAAATTAAAAATTAGGTTAAAATCGAATAACTGAAAGTATCACTTTATTTCTGTCATTTTTAGATATTTTCCGAATTCTTCATTATGAATTGGCTCTACCGGTTTTTTTTAAAGTTAGTATATTTCTTGGCTACTTAATTTAGTTTTATATTAACTAAGGAGTTTTTCTAACAAGTTTTTAAAAATCGAGTAACCGGAAGTACTTGGAGTATTAGTTGAGGACAACATATCTCAAAAGGTAATCATCATTTCAAAATCAAAAACTGTATTTAAGATTTATATTTTCCGTACATAATATGGAAAGAATTTCGTTAAAATCGAATGACCGTAAGTGCCACTTTATTCTTGCGATATTTAAGTTTTTTGCGATTTTCTCAAAAAAGTTTTTAACAATTTTTTTGAAACTTGCTGCGGTTCTTATATCTTTTAAGTTTTCTTGAAAAAATGTGTTGAAACGAGTTATCAGAGAAAATTTCTAGAGTTAAGTAGGGTTTTGCGTGTCCAAGGGAGTAGCTGTTCTAATTATCGTTCCCAAAATAAACGTAAATAATATTTTAATTATTTCTCTACATTTGCATATTTGTATATTTATATATGTAAGAGAAAGTCGTGTGTTGTCTCATACCAGATTTTTTTAGTTTAAAGAAGCCATATTGTTTGTTTAATTTCATAAATAATGTTCGGATATGCATCTTACATATCTACCAGAACTTTGAAGTCATTATTTCGCCAGTTTATTTCAGGTATGTAATGAACATGCAGTAACCACCCTTTACAAAAAAGTTCAATAAATTATTATATTTTACATATATGTAATCAGTAGCATCTCTTATTTACGTATGAAACTAAAGTCGGGTATCTGTCTATCTGCACTGAACTTGCATGCATTAAAGCGCTTCTTAAAATTACTGATAGTCCTTTCATTGATGTCTGGCCCAATGTTTCCAATTAAGCATATGATTTCCACCTGAAATTCTGAGATTATGAGTGGTTTGTTGGAGTACATTTGTAATTTTACAAATAGTCATAAGGAAAAATCGCCGTGTGTAAGATCGCAGGACCTTGTCGGCGATTCCCGATCATCATGCAAAGATATCACTCGCGGAATAAGGCAAACGTCTCGTGCGAACTGTAACATTACACTCCATCTCACTTGAGCTACAGATTGCTGATTTCCATATCTTTGAAAGTAGGTCATACGCGATTGGATATCATGTTACGGTAACGTTCTCCATTAACAGTAATTGCAGCTTCCTCATCATCTTTAAAGAAAAGCGTCCAAAAACAACATCACAGGCTCCTAGATTATTCAAGGATTTTCATTTCCCCAAATTCGGCAGCTTTGTTTATTGGCAAACCCACTTAAGTAAAAGTGGACCTCGTCACTGAAAATGTTTTTTTTTGCAAAATTTTCGGCAACGAATCGCCTCCTGTTTCCATGGTCAGCAGGCCTAAGTTGTTGCGTAAGTTGGATTTTGTATGCATATATATGGGTATATTTATGCAAAATTCAATGCAACGAAGTTGTGGGAATCTTCAACTGCTGCGAAAGTAGCACCGTTTTGCATAAAAGCGATGTTACTCTGTACAACTAGAACGGTTCGGCCTAGATGCTCTCACTAAATCAGTTCTCTGAAACTTCGTCATTAGTCTTCGAACTACAGATTCGTTGTGCACTTAAATTTTCCCGGAAATAGCACGAAGTTTTCGTATCGTCTGCGCGACACTTGCACCGTTTTGGAAGAATCTCGACAATAAGAACGCGTTGCTCAGTCATAAACTGCGCCTTGATGAGAACAAACTGGATATAATTGGAAAACAGATTTCAAAGATGACAAAAGCGTGCCTACCAACTCCCTTGGAACGGTTCGCATTCGGTTATCCTAAAGAGGGAAAAGTTATGTATGAAAACGGAGTGGCCCTCGAAAGTGTTCGCGACTTCTTATGTGAAACAATCTTTTCATAACCATATATTTAATAACTAAGCTCGGCGAAAATAATAAGATAGATAAAACCTTCAAATGTAATTTTATTCATAATAACGGAAATAATATTTTAAAAGAACACTTTCTAATACTTTGTACATATTTACATTGGCTGATATTAATAGTTGCAATTTAAACAATTGAATTTTAAATAATCGAAAGCTTTCAATGCAAAAAGGCGTTTTCAGCACTAATATAATTATGACAGATGCGTAGCGTAGCTTTCGCTACTTGCAAAGGAAATGCGTAATATTCTAGGCCCTTGATACTTATGAATTTTGCTCGGACACTTCAGTATCCTTCCAGGTGCGAAAGGGGTCACGTCAATTACGAGTGCGGTCCTTCGCGTAAGGGTTCGGACGGTCCAGACGATGACACCTTGGTCCACTCGTGACAGATGACACTCTGTAGATAAAGATATTACGGGATGCTGGCGTCAACAAACCCTCGCTACATAGACAACTCAAAGGTGTTTGCGGTGCCTGAACGTTCGCTACAGATTCAATTCAACGTTCCAGCGTTCTATCTATGCTTATTGCCGAGACAGGGCCGTTACAGAGCAACTTATCCGCTTTCGACAATAAGTTTGACAGGATCGGATAATAAAAGGGGTTTCGCCCTTTCGGATGGCTGAACTAATTTCGCAGTTTTAATTCGGCGACGGCGGTTTTGAAATTATAATATAAACAATTTGGCGTGGACGATTTTCGGTCTTTGCAATTAACAAAACGCTTTTCAATTTAACAAAATTATCTCGATCTTATAGGCAGAGATTCATCTACTCTTTATACAAAGAATGATACGGTGTTAGTTCGAGCACGGGATAGCAAGAACTATCCTTTTAGCTTGGAATCTTCGGTCGTTTATATAGAATACTCGGTGTTTCGTTCTCTGTTCTACGAACGTTTTTGATAATTGTTATTCGGTCTTACACTTATTAATAAGCGTATCGCTCATATGCTTTGCTTAGAAATTTATTTATAACGTAATATTGCGCAATTCCAATTAATGCTTTCTTGCTAATTAAACTCGGTTTTGAGATTGCTTTATGTTTGTTATACATTTCGGTAGCAATCTTTATTCACTTTGAAACGGTTTCTTAATACTTTGGTTATTGCCTAATATTTCGTCATCTTTAAGTTCTAATTAATTACATTTTGTTTACATGCAGGTTACTGAACTATATTTTAAATTGGTTCACGGTGACTTACTCCCGGTTAACTTCTTATGGTCTTTTAAAAATGTTTTATCAATTTAATCTTCTGGTATTTTCGTGGAAACGTAAGACGCGCGGATTGGTTGCAAATCGGATTTCGCGTCACTTTTTCACATTAACATATTTCGCTGGAAATGCTACAAAACACGATGCTCTATTTGTTTGAAGAACGTTCTTAAAATATATATTATAGTTGCGAGTACTTTAATTATATATATTTATAGTAAAAAGATGTTCCTTATCATTTTTACCGTTTCTATAAGATATTATGTATAGGAAAGGTCCCGTTCTAAAATTATTGTTCACTGCTTCTTGATAACACGTTTTTGTCTTATCTATTCTGTAGAAACAGTTATTTTATTTTAGTTGCTTTTTTATGTATACGTTATGTTTACGAATTTTTGATAAATATACCTATAATAATGTTACTGTACCTTTCCTAAAATGTAGCATTGTAATGTTTAACATAAATTAGACTCATAGATCTATAATGCGTAGAGGACTGCTCAAAGTCGCATCATGATTGACGATTGTAGTAAACAGATTAGGTTTTAAGTCCAAATCTTTAAATTGATTTACCTACATTTTTGCCAGTGCTTGTCTGATATTTATAATTCAAGTTTTTATATGAGGGAATTTGAAAGAATTTTCCGCTATTCATCAAGCTAGTAATTTATGCTCACCTCTAAGACTTCGGTGATCGGTAATTTCATTGATAATAAAACTAAAGAATGTCTTATGTATAAGAGAAGTCAAAAGGACTATCTCTTAATAACTAATTTACCGAATTGGGTCAATTATTGATATTATTTTATTTAGCACTGAAAGCTATGACTATCTGTTCCATTTCAGGTAGAAATACAGGGAGCGTCGGCACCGTTGACAATAATTATAGTCAAGGAATTAGGTCTCGATTTTATCTTACTATAGAAGGCGTTCGAATGCCAGTTATCATTCTACCCACGTCCAACTTCACAGTCCTAGTTAAGTTGGCCTTCGCGCAGCCGCTGTTACGTTGTACGTGTTGTAATAACGTTTTGGCATGTGACAATATAAAATACTCTCCTGACTTTATTGCTATAATTTATGTTCATCATTGGGTTTGGTTACATAATATACTGAACTATAAATTTATATAGAATTTTATTGCGAGTATGTGTGTCTGTGGAAATTTAGACAAGCCGTTTTTTTCTGCTGCCGACTCTGGAAAAACTATATCGTTTTACGTTCGCAACACTTCTTTGTTTTTCATTAATAATTCTAGAATATTTCCCCCATTATTTTATATTGCGGAATATTATTTTATACATTTGGTTTTTCCTTTAGTTTTTTTAAGAAATCTATTATCTCACACATTTGTTATAAGTAATTAATTGGAAATTTTACATATTGGAACTCATGTAGTTGTTTTTATTAAACAAAAAAAATTAGAAATAAAACTCGAATAGGTCCTTATAAAAAGTGTTAATGAAGTCCTGATGTTAACACGACAACCAATCGATTAATATTTTGAAAATAATTTTTACTAGGGGGAAGTCTAAAGTTCGCGGCTCAATCTGCAAGGTTAGTACATTTGTTTCTCAAAGGAAAACATGTCTGATGTCTAATCTAGCTGAAAAGTTAACCGGTTGCCACTAGTATTTCTGAAACTTTCAAAAACGCGTGTCTTTTGAGGTTCATTTTATGGTTGTCAGCCCTTGTTGTGTTTTGTAAGACTGAGTAATAATAATTTAATAACTACGCACTACTGTGTACATTGCATATTTATGAAATTTAATTAAAGTAGGATTTCATTTAAAATTGGTAAGAAAGCATTTTCCTAAAGAATAGCTACATTAAAACAGAAAACTATTTAGATTCACCCTGTATAATATATAAAATTATTCATTACAAAAATACACAGTAAAAATTCATGATATTAAAAGAATTTAATTTTTTTATATTCTCACAGATGGTGACCTCAGCGTTGACGTTTGATTAAACATTAAAAGTACTAGTAAGGCACGCGCCAAGGTGACCCGAATTCTACGAATCCGTGTGAAATTCACATAAGCAAATACAAAATTAATTAATGTATATGAGAATGCGAGAAACTTGTTTAAAAATTAATTGTGCAACAAGATGATTACAAATCGCTCCGAGATATTAGACGCCAATATCAACATCGGGAAATATGTAATTTTAGGATTCTCAGGGGGGAAATAAAAGGTTAGTTAGTGAGGTTTTAAGCGATACAGTTTGCGAAGAGTAAAAGTTATCTTGAATGGCGTCTTGTATCTTTAATTTCTGGATTTTGAAACTGTCTTTGTCAGAGTTTAGTCAAACACTAGGCCAATGGTGTTGAAGTTTTGTTTCCAGAAATAATTTGGAATTCGAAATTTGGCAAGATTCAGACAGGTACCGTTCCGTATACTTCTACCCGAGAAGAGTCTTCATGTAATCAGGACACAAATGGTTGCTTTTCTCGTAAGTTCAGTAACGTTAGAAATACTAAAAATAGTAAGTGCTCTCCATGTATTTTTGTCTATATAAAAGAAGTGGATCCGCCACCTTTGATTTTAAGTAATTTAGTTTGCAAATTCACATAACGTAATAAAATCGACATTGATGCTTCAATTTATTTTGGGAAAATTGAATCGAATGGATTATGACCTATTAGTAATTGCTGGTTAAATAAATATTTTAATTATTAAAAGTTACTCATATATTTGTAAATTGTTGCAAGCTAATTTTTTTTGTAAATATCATAACTGTATTATAGTAATTTAAATTGTTTAACGAAACGTTTGGTAGTTTGGATAACCATTTAATTATTAATGTTTAACTTGTTTTTACTCGTATAAGTGTTGTCAATACAAGCTAGATGCGCCTCTTTAAATTTGTCAGATTTCGCATTTACCTGAAAACCAATTTTGGTTTTCCTTTTTAAACACACTACGCGCGAATCTCGCTTGCACGGGCTAATGTTAAATTATTATTAACTAATTTTAAGGAACATTTGATTTATCCTTGAATTTTATTCTGACTTGTGTAAATGTGAAAAGTGAATAATTAATTATGTAACATGTCTTGTGTTCAATTAGTTTTTTTATATTTTTTTACAATATAACTTTTATCTGCTAATTATACAATGTGCGTCTAGTAAATTTAATTCTGACCCAGAATTTTGTTATTCATTAAAAGTTAGAAAGCATTTGTTTTACGTCAAATTTAAAACGTTCATAACAATATTATTTGATATCAACTTGGTCAATAATGATATACACGGTTGTCAAAATTTAGTAGTCATTTTTAAAATAATTTATGTCAAGTAGAGCATATTTTGAATCGTGTGCCGCGTTCAATTAAAATTGAAGTACTTATAGACAATCTATGTTATTTTCGATATACAGGGCGTATCCTCCGCCACAGTCCATCTTTTTTTCAATTATTGTTAAATAGTGATTTGGATCATGTATCCACAAAAAAGGGGGAATCACCTCAAGTTTATAATAACGTCAGCACTACGCATCATACAGGAGCGGTCATAAATCGCGAGCACTTTTAGCTTAGTATATTTTCCTGTCAGTCTTTATCCCGTAGCTGCAACACCATTAGAGTGTCTGTCTCCACTCCTAAGGTAGATCACTAACATCTTGACATACAGGGTGTTCCACAAACATTACCTGATAGCAGTATAGACTTGAGAACAGTAGCGCCTACCTTTTACCGATTTTGTTTCGACTTAACAGTGTTTAGCCTCATAAGTGCCGATAGACCACCGCTCCATTGTAGCTTTTCCGGCAGTGATTAGACACCCGTGATTTTTATGTGCCGCATTCGTTATTGCCAGTTTAGCCTATGTCATTGTCTTACAAAAGTAACAGCCAGGAATAATAAAATTTAATGAGTGCCCAAATTGCATTCAATGCGTGAATATTTGACTGTTTTTTCTGCCATTTAATGATCTGAAATAAAGTAACAAATTAGTGCTTGTTCGTTTTGTAACTGAGTTTCCATACAGAATTTCCCCCGCTCCCCTGCGCTTCAACTGCTATGTTCATGATGCTGAATCTGGAGAAGTTTTACCGTCAGTAGGGAATTTAACATACGTTATCCTAGAAGAAGTCATGTTTTCAAATTTTTCTCTGTTGAGAAATTTATCAACTTTGGTCAGGCTTGAACCCAACAGTATTATGGTATTGTAAACTAGAACTTTGCCGTATGGTTAGTAGGTCACGCTGGAAACTTTTCAACCTCCCTCCAATAGGATTATTTGGAAAGACTTATAAGTCATTTAATTTATTCCTCTGCTGCTAAAGGATTTAGAACTTCAATACTTTTGTTACCCTGAATTCAAAGATTAAACTCGAACATTGATTGGACATGGTAACTTGAGCGGTACTGTATCAATAGTTGTGTAATTAGTAGCAGCTTTTATTATTCACTCATTATTATTTCAGGCGTTTTCATTCTTGTTAATAAATTGTATGAATGGGTAACCTCAAGGTACTCGTACATATTTTACGTACTTTGGTATGCTTTATATTTTATGAAGAATATGGTTAAAGTTAATGTTTCAGTCTTGATTTCGATTTAATTTTGTTGTAAAAGCAGAATTTTCTAAAGCAAAAGACAATAAAAATTGTTTCAACTTTTCTAGATAATTTAAAGTTTCTAAAATATTTGAATAATTGGAAACAGTATCCTTGTAAAACTTTGATGCTTTATTTAAACTTCGAAATAACTTTTTATACGATGTTTATTATTTTTGAAAATTTTTTCATCGCAAAACAAGGTTTGTTAAGGTTAACATAATTCCATTATTATGTCTACATCAGAAGTTTTGTCATCAATCAGTTTTTCAGATACCTCTTTTAACCTGAAAGACATTTCCACCTGAACTGCGTTAAGAAACTTAATCAACCAAGAAGGAATTTCTTTACGCTGGGGAAGGTAACATTAATCTTTGTTGATATGATTAGAGAAGCCACCATGATACGCATCATAAGAATTTAATAAAACTACGGACAAATGAAAAATATGTACTTAATTTGTTGATCTTTTAGTTAATGTAAAATGGTGATTGAAAATGACAGCGTATAAGAATTATTACGATCGGAGTAATTAATGGATAAAACGTTTAGAAAAGCATAAGAAAAGGACTTTTGGATTTTCATAAAATTGGATTAGTCAAATCTTACGGTATTTGTATTCTTTAGCAGTTTTAGGAGATAAAATTAAATACATTAACTATATTCTTAGCATATTAGATATTCTAAATAGTTTTTAAAAATTATGTTTTTGAATATCTCGAAAATGGCAAATACGTAAATATTTGGAGATTCTCCTTGTTATGTTCAATTCCTTATTCGCGTGTTATTGAGATATTTTTTGTTTAGTGATCATTTGTTCTATATTGTCATTTTTAAAATTTTAGTTTCAAGAATGCATCGTTATTTAATAATTATAATTTCTAGGACTTTGTTGAATTCTTTACATATTAAAAATTCACTACACCTTTTTTTTTGTTGGCAACAATTTCTGAAATTATTAGGCACTATTTAGTCATTGTATGTCACATTTTAAAAGACGTTCCAATTTCAAACTTAGTTTAAAGATTGCAAACATCTATTCTATATTTTTCTATTTCTTTATTGGCATTATCTAAAATATTGCATAATGTAATGACTACATCCTGTTATAATTCGAGGTTTACCATACACTACTATACACTAGGAAATAAATTAGTTTCATTTAAAAGCTTCAAGCTCTAACGGTGGCAGAATTGGTTGTTAAGGAGGGAGTGGCGATTTTCTCTCAACCATTTTGCATGTGAATTATGAAATAATAGAGTAGTATGTAGTGAAGAGGTTCTTGGGTAGGAAGAGAGAGTACGCATTGAACTGCCGACTAGCGCGGTTGTCTGTATTTTCTCTGTGTATTCAAAGTTTGTGCTGTATCTTAGGCCCCTTCTACATATGTAGCGGTGGTCGGGTGCAGTACAAGAAACTTTTTCCTATTGTGTTATTTCCTGAGAATATATTGTGATCTTAAACTATTTTTCAACGCCACGCTTACGACTTCGGACATCACAGCCTTCTCCACTTACGAGAAGAAGGAATAAATGCGACGAATGCAACAAATGATAGATATGTTACAAGCACAAATACGTGATATTAGTGTAAGAAACGCCGAATTACGAGAGCAACAACGGAAAAGTGAACAAGATAAAAATTCTGAAATCGCGCAAAGCACAATCGCCACGCAGAACAGCACGGGAGCAATTTCCAAGCGTTTAAGTGGTAGCATAACTGCAAAAAACGCGCCATCCGTCCTTACAGAAACCCAAAAAATTGCAGAAATTGATGAAAAAAACTTAATAACGGCAACCTTAGATTATTCTTCATCGGATGGAGAAGAAACGAAACCATCAGAATTCGGAAGCTTCCAGGAAGTAAAAAGAAGGAGAAAAGCAAGACAACAAACTCAAGAAAATGGGCAGCGGAGGTTACTACCTCAAATAAATATAATGTTCTTCAAACCGTGGACATTGAAGTAGAAATAGAAACGCGCAAAACACCGGAAAAGACAAAAGTGGCAACAGTACCGCGGAAAACAAAAAAGCGCCCCCAATAGTGCTAAGGGAAAAAGACAAGTAGCAAAAACTCACTGAAAAATGTAATACCACACCTTCCAGTTGGAAAGCGAAAAGACACTCCGTGCAGTGATTTGGGGCATTGCGGAGTCCATAAACGACGGCGCAGTAAAGCCATACCTACAATAATAGGGCCTGTCAGTTATTATGGAACGAAGAATGTACAAAGGGGGCAGCTTATATATACCAATACCAGCTAATATATGTGGAGCTGAGCAAGACCGACACAGAAAAGGCAAAGAAGATTTACACACTTCGCTAGGTATTCCGCCTAAGCATACAGGTGGAATCCCCCAAAGGTAGAATGCCGTTGTGCGATGCCACCGCTGTCAACGGTATGGGCACATTTAGATATCCTGCCAAGTACAAGCGAAATGCGCAAAATGCGGACGGGAGCACTTCTCGCACACGTGTGAGAAAAACAAAGAAACTCCGACGACCTGTGCAAACTGCGAGGCCAAGCGCCCAGCCAGCTATAGAGGATACAGATTATATCCCAAATTAAGCGCAAGCAGCAAGACTCAAGTTCCTAGTAAGCAAATAACAGAAAATTACTACACCAATGCTGTCACTAGCGGTACAAGCAACAGAGACGTTCCGGAAAGAACAACAACACCTACAATGGTCCCCCAGGTACTAGACGGCAGCCCAGTCAATCTCGCATTGCTACTGACCGCAGTCAGTAGGATGGACACGAACAAAATCGTCGAGATCGCCAAAGCGTTTCTCACAAAAATCGCAACGGCAAAAAATACAATGGACATCCTCGCTTCAGTGCTCAGCCATACTCCTGAAATTTTGATTTGTTTAGCCTACGAGACTAAACAACAAAAAGAACAAAACGTTCAGCTTCCGCAAGGAAACAGAAAAGAGAACCAATCTCCCCCCTAAATTATATTAGGCAATCAATTATCTAAAACAACAACCCTATAACTTGGAGGCATGGGTCATAAGAGCAGATGCTTGACTCGACGCTCCTATGCCAATCGAATCAAAGTCAAAGTCAAGAGATTACTTCAGGATTGAAAAATTCAAAAGTCATAATCTGGATTAAACTCTAATCTGATCGCTGCCACAGGCAGAATCAACGTCATCTATGAATACGAACTTCGCTGCCAGTCAAATTTCCATAGCTAAACGAAATTGTCACAACTTGGAATTCACTTGAAGATTTTGGTTATTTTGCAATGAATTCTACACTCTATAATTTAATATATTACTTATTCACTAAAATGTAACACTAAATTTTAAAGTTATAAATCAAAGATTCAAAAACATTTAATCAAATATAATAAAAATCAAGATATTAGCACCTTTACACAAATCCATCAATTCACTTTACAGAATTTTAAACGTGGAAAAGCGCAAGTAAATAGGCGTAATGGACAAAAAATGTCATGGAAGAGGTAAATGAATATATGTGTAAATCAAACACAGGTATTAATTCCAAAGAGCAATATAAATATTAATCTAGATTTATTTCTAAACGTTACTTAATAAAAAAGTTAAACGAGCACTTCACAAATTACTGATTACAGAAACAACAATTTAAATTGGCTCAATAAAGTTTAAAATATAGATTTCGTAAACATCTATCATGGATAGATGGACGAGTCAGAATCAATTTAAAGTACTGTTCAAAACGTTTCTGTCAGAGTTACAGGCTACTCGACTCTGGAGATTGGTGAAATTGTAGATTACTGTTTTTACAAATAATTTTCTGTATGCAATTACCATGTATTTAAAGGATAATGCGAGAATTCTGTCCTGGAATCTACACAATTTATAATTATATTTTTATGATTCTCCAATTGTATTATATATGCTTTCATTGATATAAGCTTATTTTTGATATAAATTATCAAGTTTACTGTACTATGCATTGACTAGTTATAACTACACGATACAAACTTTTCTGATACTTATATACAGGAAGCGTCAGAAAAGTTTCCGTTACAATTCAACACACCAATCTATGCCAGGAATCTTTTTACGTATTATAAACAATATTTAATTGGCATTGAGCTGTACAAGTACTTGGAGGTTCCCTAGTACATTTAGTTAGTTTTACGCTATACGTTAGGCCCCTTCTGCGTGCAGAGGTGGATCGCGTATAGTGTAGTCAAACATATCAGTGGTAGTGTACACAGCGTTGTTAAATACACCCGTGGTAAATGTGCCAAGCGGCAACAAGTAAAATAATGTAGCGAGCGCCGAAAAGCCCCCTCCGTACGCCAATCTAGAGAAATAGCTCTTGATAAGTGAAGAACTGGAGAATATTAAAAAATAAATGAAAACCCTCCAGAAAGCAAGGTTCCAAGACGAGCTGTATAGAATAAGGAAAGCGAGCCCCAAGCCCTCATACGTAGAAGACTGTAAAAGGAGAAAAACTAATTTTCAGGAAAGGATAGACAACGACAGTGAATCACACGGAGAAATAACCGCACTGGAGGCTGAACAGCCGATCCGAAGCAACGATAATGGCTCTCAAAGTACTTAGATAGTGGACGTCAACGTTGTTATTCCAAAAAAATTGACATGTCGCAAATCCCAAAGAATAACCCCCTCCCCCCGATAGTAGCGGGCGACTCTGAGAAGTTCTCGGAAGTCAAAAACGCCCTTGTATTAAATAATGTGTGCGTCAGATAAGCAAATCTGTGCAGTGAGGGAATACAGCTTTTCATTGAAACACCTGAAGATTTTCGAAAACTAGGGAAGATTATATCACACATATCAATTAAGAGAAGAGAAAGAACTAAAGCTGGTTATCTGAGGCATTCCGGTGAGCATACTAGACGAGGAAATTGAAGAAGACCCAACAGCCAAGGGACTGGAAGTGAACTCGGTCAAACGCCTCGGGAACAAGACGAAAAAGTTCCCACTAGTACTGGTGAACGCCCCAAAAAGTGATAAGGTGAAAGACATCTTCCAAATCGAGGAAGTCCTCCAATTAAAGGTCAAGATAGAGCCCAAAAAGAGGCCGACTAGAACGCCGTAGTGCTTCTGGTGCCACCTACACTGGCCATGTGTCGTACCGTTGCACTGCCGAGTACCGATGCATGAAGTGTGCACGATCGCATCCCACATTCGTGTGCCAAAGAAATAAAGAGTCGCCTGCCAAGTGCTGCAACTGTGGAGGTGACCACCCAGCTTGCGCTAAAAGCTGTCCGGAGAATCCGGCACAAAAAATGAAAAAGCGCGTGAAACCGCTGCCATGGCAGTACGGAGAGAAGGCGTCACCTACGCGGAGAAAGCGAAAGCTACGACAACGACAGACGGGACGAGCGACGAAACGACCTCGGACGACCTAGAGACTCTATCTGAGAAATTACTGTTGAAAATGCTCTCTAAAATACTAGCAAGCGCCAAGTCATCAATAAAACGAATGTAATAATTGCAACCTGTAATGCTAACAGTGTACTTAAAAACTCCTAGTACTCGAAGCCTTTCTCAAGGAGGAAGATTTCTCAATACTGCTGATTACTGAAACTTACTTAAAACTAAGTGATAAGTTTGTTCTTTCGGACTAAAGTCTTCCCCGAAAAGATTGGCAAAGCGCTATCGACGGCGGTGTAGCCGTAGCATGTAAAAAGAACCTAAGCTTTCTACTCCTCCCGAACATTAATTCGTTCGTCGAAGCGGTAGAGATTAAAACCACTGTTAAATAAAGCACGCAACTTCACCGCGGCCTACAACAGGCTCAAGAACGTCCTCAGTACCCCTAACCTGCAAGTCCTACTACACTTCGCGCCAACGATCATTGGCGGTGATTTTAATGCCAAACAAGAATCGTGGAGAAGCCACGCCCGTAATTAAAATGGCAGAAACCTCGCCTCTTTCACGCGAGTCAATAAAGACATTAGAGTGTTCGGACCTGTGGACGCCACCACGATCTAAAACGCGACACGCGACGATGTGTTAGATATTTTCTTTGTTATAAGTTTAAAGTAAAGGACAATGCACAAACAATTCATAAATTAGATTCGGACCACCTCCCGGTGATTTTAACGCTAGGTGCTACACAAAACGCCCAAACAGAACGATCCAGAACCAAAACCCAATGGTTAAAGTTCGCCTACAGAATGGCACAATACCCAGTCACACAAGAAATCACGAACACCGACCAGTTAGATGCAGCGGTCGAAACGCTAACAAGAACTATGAAGGAGCAGCTCACACAGTGCCAAGTCCCCGCCGAAAAATCGCATGCAAACAGATGGGGCTTAACGACGGAGGAAAAGGAAATAATCTTGACAAAAAATTAAACCAAAAAAGTTTACGCACACTCCAGACACCCGGACGACAAACGCAAATTAGACAAACTTCAAAAACAAGTAGACACAATACAAGACAGGAAGGATAACGACTGGAAAGACTTCCTTGTTGGTATTAAAGAGAACCCTCACCCATCGAAGACATAGAACACAATAAAAAAGCTAATATGCAACAAAATCGAGAACACCCCGATTAAATACAATAACAAGATACTATTCGGAAACAAAGATAAAGCAAAAGCGACGGCGGAAGCATTAATAACCCAGTGCTCCAATTCCATGCCGGTGGCGCCAGACATTCTTAGACAACTGTTAGCCTCAATAAACAACCTGAACCGCGGAGGAAGTTGATAATACGAATGTTAAAGAAATTATCAGATGGATGCGTACTATCAAAGCACCAGGCGCCGACGGCATTCCGAACCGCGCGATAAAGGTGCTTACGGAAAACTCATTGAACGAGATTACAAACATTAATTTCATACTAAAACTAGGTCATTACCCCAAGTGATGGCGCAACGCGATTATTGTGCCAATACCAAAGAAAGACAAAGACCCCTCGGTAGCAAGCAATAGAAGACCAATAATTTTACTTAATGGATTGGCAAAGATCGCGGAAACTACCATTAAAAACTAGATCAAAAAGAAGTCGAAGAATGCACCTGCTAGCTACCAGCCAGTTTGGATTTCGATTGCAGCTGTCGACGGTAAAATAACGTAGGTACCTAGACTCCCTTGTGAGAGCGGCAAAGATCAAGAAACAAGAAATAGTGGCTGCCTTCCTTGATATTGAGAAAGCGTATGATAAGGTCTGGAGGTTGGACCTCATACATAAAGTGTATCAAATTAAAATCCCAACCTATCTATACAAAGTGATCCAATCCTTCTTAGAATATAGTACGTATCAATTCAAGGTAGGCAGTGAACTGTCTGACCAAAAGCTCACCAATGAAGGCCTACCGCAAGGGTTCCAGCTATCGCCGCTACTTTATAATCTCTAGTAGTCGACATACCACAATTGCAGGGCATCCCCGGCACGAAATTATTACAATTTTCCGACGACACGGCGGTGTTAGCGACGGGAATTGAAATCCACTCAGCAAAAGCTAGGCTCAAAAAAGGACTAAACTGCCTGTTAAAGTACACCGACAAGTGGAGAATCACAATCAATAAAAATAAGACAGAAGTTGCGCTGTTCTCCAGGAAAGATGAGACACATCGAAGCCATGTGATAGTCACTCAAAATAAAAGGCAGACCACCTACCTACGCATGGTGTTCGATCAAAATTTTCGATGGAAACGCCATGCCTTAAGAAGAAAAGCCATAACCGACCTCCACGCCCCCTAAACTAACACAGCCCGTTTCCCCTCAGGATAAAGAAAAATATCTTGGAGGCTACAATTCAAGTATCCCTCTGTTACGGGGAGGAGATCTGACGAAACGCCTCGCATACGGCTAAAACCATCATCAACAATGTCCAAATCAGGGTTTACAGGTTGATAACAGGAGTTTCACTCTATGTGAGGAACGCTGACATTACAAAAGACCTGCAGATAGAAGGTACGAGTATTCAAAAGAAGAGAGAACATGATCCACCGCGTACAACAACACAAATCTCTAGACATAATCGGGATAGCAAGGCAGATGGCTTAAGCTAGGGCGACGCTAATACATCTACCTATCCTTCCTGTAGAGTAGCGCAAGGGAAGCACGTGAATATAGGTTACGACCTAAATACGAATGTAAGGAAGTTAGTGAAACGAAAAGCTGCAAGCAAGATTATATATAGGGTGCGTCAACTTCCCAATAATTTCAAAACAACTCATAGCAAATGACATCCAAAGTTTACCTAAATTTTAATATACACAGAATGTTCAAACGTCGCCACCGTGATTTGACTAGCTGGTAAATCTTCGCTCGCCTTATTTAGTGTCATAAAATTTATTAGACAGGTAAACCAGGTAAACAAATAATGATATAGTCCTTACCTTTAATCTCTTTTGGAATAATACTCAACTTTGCTTTTTATTTGCGATGGCCGATACTCTTGCAATTGAAAGTGGCATGTATAATATACGAGGGCTATCCAAAGTGTCGATTACGCTTGGACCGTGCGAAGCGCGCCCATCTTGGTGTCTGCGCGTTCCTTAGCCCAGTCAGCATCCAGCCGTTTTAGCGCGAGGTTTGTGTTGTTCCCCGTTATTTCACAGTAACAGTTTGAAATGTGTGCCGCATTAGAAAATCCCACGAGTTGTGAGGTGCGACCTGTAATAAGGCTTTCGTTAGAGAAAAAATGTAAACCTATTAAAATTTATCGACACCCGTGTGAGGTGCACTGGAACAACGTTATCCCTGAAGGTGGAGCGCGTCAATGTTGCATTAGGTTTAAAAATGGCCGATCTAATGTACACGGCGAAGAGCGAAATGGACGACCAAGCATTGTGACTGATGAAATTGTTGCAAAAGTCGATAAAAAGGTTAGAGAAAACCGCCGGTTCACAATAACAGAGCTTTAATTAAGTTTTCCATAAATTTGACGCAGTTGGTTGCATGAAATTGTTTCTCAGAAACTGGGATACCACAAATTTTGTGTAAGATGGGACCCAAAACTTCTAACAGAAAATCACAAGAATCAGCGTATGTCAGCGTCATTAACATTTCTGGACTCTTATGACAAAGATGGCGACTAATTACTGGACCGAATCGTAGCGGGAGACGAGACGTGGGTCAAACATGTGAACTGCGAGACCAAATTGCAGTCTATGCTTCTTATTGATTTCCTTGAACCTGGAACAACAATAAACTCTGAGAGGTATTGCCAAACTGCAAAAATTTAAGAAGAGCTATTTAGAACAAGCGTAGAGGAAAGTTGAGTTCAAAAACTTTGTTTTTTCACGATAACGCCCGACTACACACGGAAAATCGCACCCGAAAATTTCTTGAAGATTTTTAGTGGGAGGTTTTTCCTCATCCACCATACAGCCCGGACCTTGCACCCAGCGACTTACACCTATTCCCAAAGATGAAGTCGTGGCTCGCAACGCAGCGCTTCGATGACGATGAGGAATTGAGGGAGGGCGTGACTAATTGGTTGAAGTCTCAGGCGGCAGAATTTTATGATAATGGAATTTCAAAGTTTGTTTACTGCTATGATAAGTGCCTACATTTGTGTATCGTGACTACGTTGAAAAGTAGTGTTTCGATGCCGGTTTCAAATGTATATAATAAATTTTTTTTCTTGTACAGAGTTTTTTTTTACAACAAAACGTAATCGACTTTCTGGATAGCCCTCGTATTTAATATTTTGAAATAAAGAGTGACGCTTATACCTAGACGATTTTGTGTTTCTTTGCGAGGAATTTAACAGTTTCTAATTTTACAGTCGTTTAAATTACTCCTTAAAGAATATTTTAAATATGCATACCCGAAGGTAAAGTTTCAAAAATTCATATTTTGCATGCATTATTAAGGTACATTCATCCGAATATTTAACAGTCTACAAGTACTAACTAATATTAGAGATATACGACTAATAAAGTTAACTTTACCTTCTGAATAATTTTGTATGCGAGTAATTATGTGTATTGTTTAACATGTTGAATTCTAAACTTTATTATAAAGCACCGATTGTATACAGAATACATAAATTAATTACATGAACTGTATGTAGATTAAAAGGTGTAATTTATGAGAAAATATGTTCTAGTAACAAGGAATGAAGTACGTAACTAATTTAATTTTGTTTTGTTTATAGTTGAGGTTATATTCATATATAAATTGACTTGGAGCCAAATAATTACATTTCGGGTTATTAATTTTCTAAAACTCATAATATAAAATACAGTTCTGTTATTGTTTAGTATTCTCAAATTATTTTTAGGATTAGCCATTAGAATAAGTAGATTAAGACAGCTCATTTTATGAATTTCATCAAAATAATTATCTTTATGGAAGCTGTGACTAACCACGACCTAATCTAATGCTTAAGTCCTGTGTAACAGTCTAACAGCTATGTTTTAACTAGTCCACAAAGTATTAGGGATTAAGTCTGGGTTTATGCAGATTATTAAATAACCGATTTAAAATTAGGAAACTATAGACAGTTTACAATGCAGCTAGCTTGAAATAATTTTAAATTGTGTTTAAAACTAATTGTAATTTTCAAATACACTCTTCTGAAGATTACCTTTAAATATAATTCTAAGAATTTATAAAATACTTTATAGGGTGTACAATATAGTTTCAATCAAGGCAATAACATGGAATGTTTGAACTTGACTTAATAATAATACTATCAAATAGCACAGCGCGCTCGAAACTAATATTGCAGAATTAACAGAAAATAAAAAACCATTAAGTATAAAATTAGTGTCTTGTAATTTTAACAAACTGCAGTTTTTGATAATAAAATTAATTTAATTTCCCTTTCATCTTTGATTTGTATCCCTTTTATAATAATTTTCGTAAATTGAAAACTCATTTCTCGATTATATTAATGATTGAAAATCCACGTATCTTAAAGCAGAGTCCAGAATGACCGCTCATTTATTAATGAAATATAGTTGCAAATATTTCTAAGACAAAGTACATATCGGCGTACTACATTACAATAAATTTATTAATTAAACAATTGCGCTAAATTAGATTCTTTAAAACTAATACCAAACACAGTTTTAATTAGAAGGAATATTTTATAATCAATGATGCTTTATTTAAAATTTACGCAGTCCTAAGTATTTCAATAAAATGTTAAAATAAAAACTAACCTTATTTTGATTTAAAGTAACGACTTTGTGATCCAGATAATCAACGTTAATTAACTAGGGAGTTTGCAAATGAACTAAAAGTACTACTGACCTACAACGTTATTTGGTAGTTCAAAATTGATAGTTTTTGTTAGATTACGCGTTTAACAGAAATTCGTTTAAGTAAGGGAGTAGTAAGAATAGTGGCATGGTTGAAAACATCAAGCTATACTTCATTGCTAATTTACTCTGAGGTTTTTGATCTAAAGAAAATATAATATGTAGTAAATTTGTTTAATAGTGTTCTACGCGCTCGCGTGTTTGAGTAAACACTATTGGTGAGCAAAAAACAATTTATTTTCATCATGACAATTGATACATTTAACTCTTCATCGCAATTTCATAACAGAATGTTTGACTTATTTGATAATAAATACTGTGTACTATCCACAGATTGTTCAACATGCAAAAATAAACTACCCCATAGAATTCTTTCATCATTACGTATTTTTAAAGTAAGATTACCACTGACTTATGATTTACTGGTCCATCCTTTGGAGCATTGAGTTCGCAGTTGGCTGTAAATTGCTACTTTCCATAGCCTCATTTGAGCAGGTGAGGGTGTTCAGGTCTAATACTAAAGCGAGGAATTCACAGGGCAAAGGAAGATAGTGAACTCTGCAGAGTATGGAATGAATTAAAGAGTCTCCATTGTCCAGATATTCCCGTCAATCTTGACCCAATTAATCGCTACCTCTAGAGAGCGTCTCTTCTCAGAAGCTACCTTTAGAAGAATATGTCGAAATCGATATCTAAAATTTGATTTGTCAATATTAGATTGAACTCGTGGGAACATAGTTTCGAATGTTAGTATACGAGTAGAAGAAGGACTCCTTGGTGTTTGAGTTCCCTGTTGCTGCCATCAATAATCAAAATTATAATTCACATCAACATGCCTAAGAATTAAATAAAAATGTATATAAAATTCTTAGACATCGATAATGTGTTTTAGCCAAACGTAAATTTAATCTTAACCCTTTAGAATAGGTTGTAGGATTACTAAGCAGTGGCTGATTTATTAAAAGCAAAAGATGGACAGGTAACATAATTTACGTGACCATGGCCATAGACAGTATAATTTAAAGAAAATTTAGAAAACACTGCAAAGACATGTAAAGTAACAAGTAAGACCCGAAACTCGCAAAAAGACACGTATATATAAATTTAAAACGGCCTACGTGAGAATAGAGAAATGAGCTTTAGTTCAAAGACATTGGCTGAAATTCAAATAACCAACAACCCCATTGGACAATGAGAATTCCCGAAAGTTATATAAACTCAAACTCA